>CM065386.1:30280000-30480000 GCA_033060915.1 Euryodendron excelsum
CGTAATTTTCTGAAAATTTTCTAATACTTGAATATAATAACTTTTCTTAGTTTTTTTTTTTTTTTTTTTAAGTATAGTAAAATAGCTAGACCATAATTTATCAAAAGTGTTTAAAATCTTCCCTAGCGTGTGAAACCACTTTGATTAGAACCAACTGAAACTTCGGTGGCTGCCAAGCCACACATTTCTGTTTCGATTTCGTTTTTCTTCGTCATTTCTCCTTCAAATGCAGCAAAGTTTGTGTCTAAAATCGAGGAACTTTCATGTCCTATCTACTTACGAGCTTAGAATAACATTATATCCATGTTTGATTCCCCAAAAAAAAAAATGCGGCCAAAGTGCTGCTCAAGCCCAGATTCTGGGCAGCAGCTTGGAACTCCCCTAATGCCCAAATCTCTCCATTACCCACTCTATTTAAAGCTCATGCAACACTAAGTGGATGTGGTAACAATCAATTTGAATTGCCTCTCCTAGTCTAAATATATAATTTGCATGGTTTTGTACTCATGTAATCTGATTACTTAATGTGATAATTTTTCTTGTAAAACTTTGATCTGGGCACCTGGATTTCTTTGGGCATATAAAATTTGGAATAACACTCTCTTTTTGATAGTTTCATCCATGCATGCACTGCGTCCTACTAAAAAAAAAAAAAGAAAAACAATTCTAGAATAAGTATTATAAAATGCCTCACCGAACTCATGGTACACAGGCTTCTTTACTAATTCCCTACCTAACTAATACATGCATGCATGATTCAGGGACTTAAGAGCCTAAGGAAGAGGTTTTACCTTGATGAAGAGAAACTCGGCACCAACTGCTGCTCAATTCCCGTATTCTCTTCTCCTTCCTTTACTCTCTCTCTCTCTTTCTCTCTCTCTACCCTTTTCTCTCCTATATACAATCTGTGCAAGTCTTCAGCGAAAGTCTGGAAGGCCCTGGCCGATGGCTTAATTTATAGCTGCACCAATGATGTCTTTGCTCGACATGTGTAGCACGTGTCAAGTTGGGGTTTTCAATGTATTTTCTTAACTTTTGGTGCTGCATGGCGATTCCAGCATTTCATGTATCTTTGTAATTTGTACTTAACCCCCAACTTTTTAATCCCCTTATTCATTACACCCCTAGATTTCCATTTCAATATTATCCTTGCGTAACACCTTCTTGTAAAGAGGAATTCTCTCCTTACTCTATATATATATATATTTATATTTTCATGACATACCACTACTGTTTCAATTTAAGAGAATTCTCATCACTACAATTTCTCTGAGATCATTATAAAGATAAAATTTCATTAACATAGAATTTTAAAATTTAGAGATGTTACAGTCTAACCTCCTTAAAAGAAATTTCGTCCTTAAAACTTGCACTACTTTGCTTACTAAAACAACTCTGTGTACTTTGTTCTCACCTCAGCTTCTGCTTTCCAAGTGGCTTCTTTGACTCCATGATACTGCCATATTACTTTGATTAACGGTATCCTCTTTTTTTGCAGGATTCGCTCTTGAGAATCTACAATTTGAACTGGTTTTTCTTCATAAGTGACATTATCTTATAATCCGATCTTATGCCACTTTATCACATGTGACAGTTCTGGCATATACTGTCTCAACATAGAGACATAAAACACATTATAAACTTGTGCTATCCTTTGTGGTAAATCTAACCGATAAGCAACTTTTCCAATCCGTTATGTGATTTGAAAATGACCAATGTATCTAGGTGCTAATTTCCCTCTCCTTCCAAATCGAGTAATGCCCTTATGGGGTATGACTTTTAGAATACCCAGTCTCCTTCATTGAATTCCAAAAGTTGCCTTCGACAATCTGCATAACTCTTCCGCCTACTTTGAGCACTTTTAAGTTGTTCTTGGATTGTGCGAATCTTCATAGTGATTTCTTGAACAATGTCAGGTCCATAGAATTGTTCTCTCCTACCTCCAACCAATAGTTTGGTGCCATGCAAGGTCGCCCATACAATGCTTTGCACGACGCCATTTCTATGCTTGATTGGTAACTATTGTTTTAGGGTCAAATTTATTACATAAATAAAATAAATAATGGTAGACATATATTATTATTATTATTATTATAATGAAAACTCCATTTTATAAGAACATAATTTTTTGAAAATTTTTTAATACTTGAATACAATAATTTTTCTTAGTTTTTTATAATTATTAAGTATAGTAAAATAGCTAGACCATAATTTAGCAAAAGGGTTTAAAATCTTCCCTAGCATGTGAAACCACTTTGATTAGAACCAACTGAAACTTCGGTGGCTGCCAAGCCACACATTTCTGTTTCGATTTCGTTTTTCTTCGTCATTTTTCCATCAAATGCAGCAAAGTTTGTGTCTAAAATCAAGGAAACTTTCATGCCCTATCGACTTAAGCGCTTAGAATAACATTAGAACCATGCTTGATTCCCCAAAAAAAATGCGACTAAAGTGCTGCTCCTGCCCAGATTCTGGGCAACAGCTTGCAACTCCCCTAATGCCCAAATCTCTCCATTACCGACTCTATTTAAAGCTCATGCTACACTAAGTGGATGTGGTAACAACCAATTCGAATTGCCTCACCTAGTCTACAGATATAATTTGCATGGTTTTCATGTAATCTAATAACTTAATGTGATAATTTTTCTCGCAAAACTTTGATCTGAGCACCTGGGTTTCTTTGGGCACATAAAATTTGGAATAACACTCTGTTTTTGATAGTTTCATCCATGCATGCACTGCCTCCTACTGTTATAAAATGCCTCACCGAACTCATGGTACACAGGCTTCATTTACTAATTCCCTTCCTAACTAATACATGCATGCATGATTCAGGGACTTAAAGAGCCTAAGGAAGAGGTTTTACCTTGATGAAGAGAAACCCTGCACCAACTGCTGCTCAATTCCCCTATTCTCTTCCCCTTCCTTTACTCCCTCTTGACTCTCGCTCTCTCTACCCTTTTCTCTCCTATATACAATCTGTGTAAGTCCTCAGCGAAAGTGTGAAAGGCCTTGGCCGATGGCTTAATTTTTAGCTATACCAATGGTGTCTTTGCTCGACAAGTGCAGCACGTGTCAAGTTGGGGCCTTCAATGTATTTGCTTAACTTTTGGTGCTGCATGGCGATTCCAGCATTTCAAGTATCTTTGTAATTTGTACTTAACCCCCAACTCTTTATTCCCCTTATTCATTACACCCTAGATTTCCATTTCAATATTATCCTTGCGTAACACCTTCTTGCAAAAAGGAATTCTCTTCTTACTATACATATATATATATGTATATATATATATTTTCATGACATACCACTACTGTTTCAATTTAAGAGAATTCTCATCACTACAATTTCTCTAAGATCATTATAAAGATAAAATCTCATTAACACAGAATTTTAAAATTTTAAATATGTTACAAAGTTGTTGTTGAAGCATGTCAAACTTAACTCACTTATCGAAGGTGACCACATGATACAACAACTCAAGACCTTCAGACATTAGTTATATGAGAAGAAGTCTTACAAAAAGAAGAGCAAGTAAAGTATGACGTTCTTGCTCAACTTAAAAAAATTCCAGCCCTACTGAGTGTCTATGACACCCTGAAGATGTCTCCATAATTTAGAAAGTCTCTGATATATGCTTTGTCAAAGCCTGAGGATTTTCATTAGGAGTGTGAGATAAAAGGCCTAGAAGGGACTGCTACGTGTATGTCCATGATAACATTTGGTGATGATGACATGTGTGCTGAAGTATTAGATCACAATCGTTCCTTTGTTTATCATTGGGTGTATCCTCACCACCAAAATATCTCGAGTCATGGTTGATGGAGGGTCTGCTGTGAACCTTTTGCCAAGAAGGGCCTTAAGCTTGTTAGGTGTTCCACTTTCACACCTTCGACCCAGTCACCTAGTGATCTAGGGGTTCAACCAAAATGAACAACGTCCTATAGGGAAGATCAGGTTACAAACAAAATTTGGAGACATTGAGGAGGATACAGAATTCTTGGTAATTGATGTGGATACCTCCTACAAGGCTCTTCTAGGGCACGATTGGGTACATAATCATTATGCTATATGTAAGCACCACATTTGTGACTGCTTGGCAGCCTACGCTCCGTCCAGACTTGTACTCAAGTCAATATAGACGTATTCCAATCAAAACCAACTCTCTAAGTCTAATCCCGTCTATCCATTGCTTCGCGGGCCCACCAGGCCCAAATAGAGGCAAAATGACCAAAATGCCCTTAGAGGCATTGTCTTTTTCCAATTCCAAATCCCTCTATCGAGACAGTTTATTCCTTGAGACAGTAAATCTACTCCAATCAAGCACGTTTTTCTGAATACGGTAAGTCCCCTTTCCAAATTTCAATCTCTCTCTCGAGACAGTTGATACCTCGAGACAGTCAGGCACGTCTTTCCGAAGACGATAAGACCCCTTTCTAATTCCAATCCCACTCTCGAGACAGTTTATTTCTCGAGACGGTCTGGCACGTTTTTTGAAAAAAATCTCTTCTAAACGGTAAGTCCCTTTAAACCTGTCGATCGGGACGAGACCCCAAGTCTCCTAGATGGTAGAACGGTCCACCTTTGGCGTCTGCTAGCCTGCCAATGTAGAAATGTCCGTTTAGGCACGCCTTTTGAGAAAGTTGACTTCTCAGGCGCTAAGTCCCCTTTAGCAGCTTCCCGAGATCAGGCAGTCTTAGGAATGATCGCGAACCGTCAGAGTAGCGAAAATACTCACAAACATCACAACCGTTAGAGAAGTAGAGATACTCGCAAATAGGTCGATACAGGGAATTGCCAACAAACCCCTGTGTCACGACGACAGCCGTCAGAGTGGCGGAAACACTCAAAACCCAGGTCAACACTGGTGCCTGCTAGCCCACTTCGGTGAAAAATGACCAAATTGCCCTTTGGGCCAATTCCGAGACTTTTTGGTCAAGATGACCATTTTGCCCCTAGGCATCCGAACGCCCTGGGAACCACACCGGCTTTGGGTATCAAACCGGTAACTTCCCGAGAATACTTCTTATAGTATTCTCAACCTTTCTTTATCTTTTCGGATCATTCCGAGTCAGCTTCGGCAAACCCAGTACAAAATGACTGTTTTGCCTCTAGTGGGCCGGTCTCCTTTTTCAACCACACCGGCTCTGGGTATCAAACCGGTAACTTCCCGAGAATGCTTTTTATAGTATTCCTGACCTTCCTATATCTTTCCGGATCATTTCGAGTCAGTTCTGGCAAACTCGATACAAAATGACCGTTTTGCCCCTAGTGGGCCGGTCGCCTTTTCCAATCACATTGGCTCTGGGTATCAAATTGGAAACCTTTGGGACATTCTGAATAATGTTTCCAAATCTCGAGTCTTCTTCCGGGACAATCCGAGTCCATCTCGGCAGCTTCCTGATCTGATTGACCGTTTTGCCCCTAAAGGCCCGGTCAACCCGTCCGACACATCATATCCTCATTTTTCAAGTCAAATACCTCCGAGACACTATTCTAAGTGTTCCTACTCTTTTCTGGCCATCTGGGTCATTCCCGGCCTCTTCAAATCATTTTCGGACTTTCCGGAGTCACTCCTAGTGAAGCCAGGCTGAACATTACATGGTAGTCACTAGTACAGGCGCCCAAATCTAGTCAAAGATACGTTGCTTGTTGACCTTAAACATTTCCTAAATGGCTGGCGCCATTAGTAGTGGCTCCAAGCTAGAAAATGGCCTGGAGCCACTCCTAGTGGCGCCAATGTAATGTTTGGCCTGGCACCACTACAACAGGCACCACTGCATTCCCACCTCTATAAATACAGAGCCTCCTCCAGTGTGAAAGAGGTCCGCAAACTCAGTCTAAAAATACCAATATTCGATATACAGAGCTCGTGCACTCCCTAAACCCTAGCTTCCCTAGGTTTTCCAAACTCTAGCCACCATACACTTAACCCTAGCCTTCTATACACTCAAAACCACCCCCTATACACTTATACACTAGCCTCCAACCCTCCTTTGAAGACTTGAAGAGCTGCAATATGAAGTTTGAAGATTAAAAACAACTCTTAAAGATTGAAGACAAAGATCAAGACGAAGACAGAAGACAAGTAAGGCGTGCAAAATAAATAAGACATACGGTAGGCTTTCTCTTTAAATTTCCGCACTTCCCTCTCTCTTTTCTCTCTCATAACCCACTTGGGTTTTCTCTATTTTAATTCCCCATCTCTTTCCCCCCTTTCTTTGCATGCTTGAAACAAGGGGATTCCCGGACCATGTGTAGGATTGGGCTATTGGAGGGTCATCGTGTCGGGGGCTCTCTTTTAGTCTAATCGGAGACCACGTGGGTTCGGCCCCCTTGATTATGTGGTGAAGCCTTAACCTTGTATGTTCACTACCCCAAAATTGCATTGTGCATATCATTATCTTGCATTTTCCAAAAATCGTTTTCAAACTCGTTTTCAAAGCTTGTATTAAACTTGTTTTCAAAATTGCATCAAAATCTCTTTTTCAAAATTTGTTTTCAAAATCACAATCCTAGGGTGATTCTAGCCTTTCCATGGCTAGGGTTGCTTTAGGAAAATGTTACATTCAAAGTGACTTTCATGGTCCATATTTTCAAATCTTGTTGTTTTCAAAACCACTTTCTTAAAGTGGTTTTAGCCTTCTTATAGTTAGAATCGCTTTAGGAAAGTGAGATATTTTTATACTTTAAAAAAAAAAAAACTCTATTTTCAAAAATCTCTTTTCCCAAAACCTCCTTTTTCAACATAATTTCCTAAAACTCTTTTTTCCAAAGTTGTTTTCAAAAACTCCCTCCAAAAAAATCCATTTTCCAAAATTTCTCTTTTTAAACTCCTTTCCAAAATGCTCTCTCGCTAAAATCTACTTTCTAAAAATGTTTCTTAAAAATCTTTCCAAAAACTCTCTCCAACAATCTCCTTCCAAAAATCTTTCTAAAAAACTCTCTTTCCAAAATCTTCCCTTTAGAAACTCCTCTCTAAGATTTCCTTCCAAAACATTGTTTCCAAAAATGCACTTTTCAGAAACTCTTTTCTTAGAGCCCAAGTCAAGCCCTAGAACTAACAATTAGGAAACCTTAATTTTCTTTCGAAAAACATGATTTTCGATCTTGCCCCAAACCTAGGTCTCCAAAAACTCCTGTTTTCTATGTCAAAATTAGGTTTCCAAAAACCTCTTTTCTATGTCAAAACTATAGCTTTCCAAATCTAGGGTTTCTAAAACTTTCCCTTTCCAAATCCTTGCCCAAATCCAATCTTCCCTTTAGGAAACTAGATCCAATCCTCCGTTTTTGGAAATAAAATCAAACTTTCTCTTTTAGAAACAAAATCCAATCCCTTGTTTTAGGAAATAGGAATCTTAACCCTTCCTAATCCAAATCTTTCCTAATTCAACTCCTTTCTAAACTTCTACTTTCCTAAATCTTAAGTTTTCAAAACTAGAACATAAAATCTTTCCCAAATCTTAAAATTCAACTTTCAAATCTTTCCTAATTCAACCCTTTCCTAATTCTACCCCTTTCCAAATCTAAGTTTTCAAATCTTCCTAAATTTAAACCTTTTCTAAATCTAAAACTTTAAAACTTTCAAAATTCTAAACTTTATAAAATTCTAAGCTTTCTAAATTCAAAAATTTCTTACTTTCAAAACTTTCCAAATTCTAAATCTTTCATAAGTTGAAACTTTCTTAATTCAAAACTTTCCTAAGTCGAAACTTTCTTAATTCAAAACTTTCTTAATTCGAAACTTTCCTAAACCGAAAACTTTCCTAAACCAAAATTTTCCTAGAATGACACTTTCCTAATTTGAATATTTTCTAATTCGAACTTTTCCTAAATTCAATCCAATCTTCAACATCCAACATTGGAGTCAAATCTTTCTAAATCTCAAGTCCTCTCTAAGTTCTCTCTTTCCTAAGTCTTGGTTTCCTAAAACCAAGTTTTCCAAAGTCAAGTCTTCTCAAATCTTTCAATCAAAGTTCAATCTCTCAATCTTCTAAACCAATTTCCAATTCAATCTCGTTCTTCCAAATCAATCTCTTTTCAATTGGACTCTTATCCGAACTACGACAGACCTGATTCCTCCAAAAGGATACGTAGGTAACTCTCATGGGTGCGGTCTCCACATTTTTCAAATTTCAAATCCCACATTTTCCAAATCTCAAATTCCACAATCTTTTCAAATCTCCAATCTATTTTCAAACTTCCAATTTCAAATTTCTATTTCCAAATCTCTATTTCTAATTTTTCAAACTTTTCAATTTCAATTCTATCTCTTCAAATCTCTTTTAAATGAAATCAATTTCTTTTCAAATCTATTTCCAAATCAACTTTCTTTTCTTGCACTTGCATATCACGCATCATATTTTTAAACATTGTTTTCAAAGTGGATAGGATTGAACAATAGTTAGTTGAAGACTCTCATAGGTGAATCTAGGGTAGATTGACATGTAGGTACCGAAAGAGCGGGGTAGGGTGATGGCTTAGTGCGTTTTCCCTACACGTAACTAACCTCCGAACCTAGATCACTGATTTCAAAGACCAAAAAGGAGTTATTTTTCAAAAAGGGCTAAATGTTTTCCAAAGGTTGCCAAACAACCTGTTTTTCTTAAAAACCCTCTTTTGAGGAGATATTTTCAAAATCGTTTTTCAAAACTCTAAGTGTAGTTTTCGGATTATTCTTAGTTTTTAGGTGACCTAACTCACCTTAATTAAGTTAGGTGGCGACTCCAAATTGTTTTCAAAAGCTCTTTATTTAAATCTATTTTCAATTCAAACTTAGTCGCACTCATTCTTCTAGGAGGGTGAGTTCTAACGAGAAAATACAGTGTTTTTCCCGCTTGTGTGTGTATTCCTCGAGTGCGAAAAATCTGGGCGTGACACTATACCTTCTACTTTTTATCAATGCATCAAATATCCACTACCTTTTAAAGAGTGGTCTGAAGAGGAAAGGACCATTGTGGCCGAATATGATTCATTCATTGGGGTAGAAGACTATTATGTTGATGCTCGATTTTATTTAGGGACGTCACGAAAGAAAGGAAAATAAAAAGATATGAAGAAAACAGATGGTACTCAAACTGCAGCAACAAAATCTTTTTGGTACATCCCAAGATCTGAAAGAAAGCCAGGGGCAAGTGCCCCAGTTTCGATAAATTCAACTTTGGTGTTGAAGGATAAATTTATCTTAGCGTTGAGAAAGATTGAATGCATATATGTGGACACCTACAGCAAGTTTGTACTCCCTCCTAATAAAAAAGGGTCAAAGCCTATTCAATTTCATTCGATGGGTGATCTTGAGCAAAAAGTGAAGGTAAAACAAGTTTCGAAGATGGAAGCCCCATTCTTTATTGTGGTGAAGCCTAAATATAGTACAAAACTACACAGATGCTAGTAAAATTTAGTCCAGACCTTGAAAAAGTCTCAACAGAAGAAGTTGCACCTTTTGATGCTATATTGAAATCTTCTCAAAGAGAGGCCCTCCAGTGAGAGAATCCTATTGTTCCAACAAAAGAGGGGTTAGGGTATCATGAACCTTCCATTGAACATCAACTTTTAGTAAATATGACCACTACTGAAAGTGCTTCAGGAGATATAAATGAAGAAGAAAAGGCATATCTTGCACCAATAGAATTGAAAGAAGGAGGACAAGCTACAATTGATAAACTTCATGAAATAAACCTTGGTGATGAAGGTGAAAATAAGCCGACCTTTGTCAATGCAAATCTAACTAACCGGGAGGCTTATAGGTAATATCTCATTTATAAGGGAATATTGGGACATCTTTGCATGGAGCTATAATGAGATGCCTGGTCTTGATCCAAGAATTGCAATTCTTAAGCTTGCAATACGTATAAGGAAACGACTTATCAAACAACCACAAAGATGAACTCAGCCTAAGCTTACAACCCCAATTGAAGTTGAGGTTGACAAATTCATCAAAGATGGATTCATCAGGGAAGTGTAGTATCCAACATGGTTGGCAAACATAGTATTGGTGAAGAAATAGAATGGTTAGATCAGGGTGTGCATTGACTTCCATGATCTAAATAAAGCTTATCCCAAAGATGATTTTCCTTTACCCATAACCGAGCTTCTCGTAGATGCAACTACGGGATATAAGACCCTATCCTTTATGGATGGGTATTCAAGCTACAATCAGATTCGAATGGCACTTGAAGTTGAAGAGTTGACAGCCTTTAGAACCCTAAAAGGAACCTTTTGGTACAAAGTGATGCCTTTTGGCCTAAAAAATGCTGGAGCTACCTATCAAAGAGCCATGACTTTAATTTTTGAAGATATGCATCATGACATTATTGAGTGTTATGTATATATCTTATTGTCAAAACAAGGAAAAAG
This sequence comes from Euryodendron excelsum, assembly GCA_033060915.1. Lineage (NCBI taxonomy): Eukaryota > Viridiplantae > Streptophyta > Magnoliopsida > Ericales > Pentaphylacaceae > Euryodendron > Euryodendron excelsum. Next base: position 30,290,355 of record CM065386.1, read on the forward strand.
GAAGATCACCTTAAGGACCTAAGAAGAATTTTTGAACACTTAAGGCGTCACCAACTTAAGATGAGCCCGATGAAGTGTGCCTTTGGTGTTTCATCAGGAAAATTTATTGGGTTTGTGGTTCAAAGCAAAGGATTTGAAGTCGACCCCACAAAGATCAAAGCAATCCTTGAAATGCCTCCCCTAGGGAACTTAAGGGATCTAAAGGGCTTACATCAGAAGATTCATTTCTAATCTGGTTGGATGATGTTTACCATTCTCAAGGTTAATGAAGAAAGACGTATCCTTTGAATGGGACCAAGCGTGCCAAAATGTCTTTGACAGCATCAAATGATACCTTATGAAACCCCCAGTGCTCATGAGCCCAATAAAAAGAAAACCGCTTCTGTTATATATTGCAGCTCTTGATCACTCATTTGGAGCACTCCTTGGCCTAACATAATGACCAAGGGAAGTAAAATACCTTGTATTATCTGAGTCATACCTTGGTTGGTGCAGAAGTCAACTACTCCCCAATTAAAACAAATGTTTGTCTTTGGTATTTGCATGTAGAAATTAAACATTATGTCTCAGAACACGAAGTCAAATTAATATCTAGAGTTGACTCTTTGAAGTATATACTTTCACGACTAATTCTTTCAGGAAAAATTGAGAAATAGGCTGTTCTTCTTCAACAATTCAAAATTGAATATGTGTCCCAAAAAGCCATGAAAGGGCAAGCCTTAGCAGATTTCTTAGCAGCACATCCTGTTCCTAATGACTTATCTCTTTCCACTGATCTACCAAATGAAGAAGTGATGTAGATAGAAGTACAAAAAGGATGGGAAATATTTTTTGATGGAACTTCAAGAAGCCTTGATGGCAAGAAATAAGAGGATCCCAAAATAAGAAATCAGGGGTTGGCATTGTGTTTGTGACAACAGACAATGTAATAGTTCCGCACTCTTTTGCTTTGGCCGAGTGATGCTCCAATAATGAAGCAAAATATGAATTTGCAATTGCTGGACTGGAATTAGCACTATAAATTCCTATTAAAGAACTCACTATATATGGGGATTTAGAGTTAGTAATAAATTAATTACGTGGAGAGTACATAGTCAAAAAGGTAAGTCTCTCTCCTTACCATGAAAGGGATGATCAATTACTCTCACAATTCAAAAAGTTACATTTTCCATGTCAATAGAATGATAAATGCTAGGGCAGACTCTTTGGCAAGTTTGGCCACATCATTAACCCTACCAGAAAATAAAATCATCACCATAATGGTAGGGGAAAGGAGAGTTTTGTAGCCTTCAAATAAAATCCCGTAGGTTGCTCTAGTCTTGACAATCTATACAAAGGAAGATGATGAAGACTGGCAGGAGCCCTTCATGAACTATCTCCAACAGGGAGATTGCTAGAAGAAAATGCAAGATGTACTGAAGTGACATGTTGCGACACTAAATTCATTTTGTGGAACGATGCAATGTACAAAAGATCCTTAGATGGAATCTACATGTGATGCATAGCCAAGGGACAAATTAAAGAAGTTATGGCAAAAGTACACATGGGTGTATGTGGTGCATATCAAAGCGGCCCAAAGTTACATACATAGCTAATATGGATAGGTTACTATTGGCCAACCATGATCTCTGATTGCATTGACTATGCAAGAAGATGTCAATTTTGCCAATTTCATGGGAATTTCATCCATCAACCTTCGGAGCCCCTACATGTCACAACTTGCTTATGGCCATTTGTAGCTTGGGGTATGGACGTGATTGGGCCTTTTATGCTTCTATCTTTAGCATGATATCGATGCATCTTGGCAGCGACAAACTACTTCTCAAAGTGGGTAGAAGTAGTAGCCTTAAGAAAAGTAAAAACTACAAGTGTTGCAGGTTTCATTAGAACTTACATCATTTACTGGTTCAAAATTCCCGAAAGTGTCATTATCGATAATGGACAACCCTTTAGAAGTAATGCATTATACAAGTTGTATTCCAAGTATAAAATAAAGATCAACCATTCATCACGGTATCATGCACTTGAAAATGGTTTAGTGGAAGCGTTCAACAAGACCCTTTGCAAAATACTCAAGAAAATAGTGGATAGAAATAAAAGAAATTAGCATGAAAAACTACAAGAGTCTTGTGGGCTTATCGTACTTCATACAAAACTCTCACTCAAGCCATACCCTATTCATTAATGTTTGGAGGGAAAGCAATATTACCACCTGAAGTTCAAATACCTTCTATAAGGGTCGCGACATAAGAATCTTTGACTGAAGATGAAAGTACAAGGGTGAGATTAGTTGAGCTTGAAGCCTTGGATGAAAGAAGGCTTTATGCTCAACAAATTTTGGAGATATATCAACAAAGGATGGTGAATGCCTTCAATAAAAGAGTAAGGCTCCGTTGTTTCAAGCAATGAGACTTGGTGTTAATGGTTCGAACACTTATTATCGTGACTTGGCGAACCAAAGGAAAGCTTAAATCTAAGTGGGAAGGTCCATATGTGATTGAGAAGGTCTATTCAAATGGTGCCTACTTGTTAACCACGACGGATGGTGAAAGAGTTTTACCTCCCACCAATGCAAGGTTCTTAAAGAGGTACTATACTTAAAAACAATAATAAATAAAAAAGCCCGCTAGGTTGAAAACTCAAAAGGGCGGCCTAGGCAAAACCTAGGGAAAGCCTGCTAGATTAAAAACCTAAAACGGTAGTCAAGGCAAAAATAAAGGCAATAAAAAAAGAGATAATAAGCCCGCCAGGTGGAAAACCCAAAAGGGTGGCTTAGGCAAAAGTCAGGGCAAGCTTGCTAGATTGAAAACCCAAAAAGGCAGTTTAGGCAAAAGTTAAGGCAAATAAAAAATCTCTTGGCCCACAAGAGTATAAACTGTGAACGGCCAAAACATGCAAGAACTACATTCATCCCAAGAACCACCATGGTGTAGTATGTGGCTAAACTGCTAAAGCACATCACCAAAGTCCAATGTGATAAATCTCAGGACGCACCTGACTCGCAAGAGTATAAACTGTGAATGACCAAAACATTCAAGAACTACATTCATCCTAAGACCCACCAATGGCGCAGTATGTGGCTAAATTGCTAAAACACCTCACAAAAATCTAAGGTGATAAATCTTAGGATGCTCCTGGCCTGCAATAGTATAATCTGTGAACGACCAAAACATATAAGAACTACATTCATCCCAAGACACACTAATAGTACAAAAACACCACACCAAAGTCCAATGTGAAAAATCTCAGGACGCTCCTAGCCCGCAGGAGTATAAATTGTGAACGGCCAAAACATGCAAGAACTACATTCATTCCAAGACCCACCAATGGTGCAGTATGTGGCTAAACTGCTAAAACACCTCACCAAAGCCCAAGGTGATAAATCTCAGGATGCTCTTGGCCTGCAAGTGTATAAATTGTGAACGGCTAAAACATGCAAGAACTACATTTATCCCAAGATCCACTAATGGTGCAATATGTGGTTAAACTGCTAAAACACCTCACCAAAGTCTAAGGTGATAAATCTCAGGACGCTCTTGGCTCGTAGGAGTATAAACTGTGAATAGCAAAAAATATCCAAAAAAAAAAAAATCATTCATCCAACAAGAAAACAAAATAGTCACTGAAGACTCACCAATGGTCTAGTATGTGGCTAAACTGCTAAAACACCTCACCAAGGTCCAAGGTGATAAATCTCAGAATACTCCTGGCCTATAAGAGTATAAACTGTTCACGGCTAAACAAATGAAACGACCACATGTTCCCATAAATCAAAATGTGAATAAATTGCAATTCAAGTTTACATATAGTCTAATAAAAAAGTCTAATCCAATCAAAATTCATTACTGACAATGGCATTTGTCCTATTAAAAGCTTGCTTCACAGTGGCGTGACTCACACTCTTCTTCTTGTGTTGGGCTAAGGCATCCAACGTACTCTACAAGTCTTTCTCTGATTTAGATACGTCCATGGCAATTTGAGTTAAGTGGTTGGTACGAGAAGAATGCTCAATCTTACTTGAAGGAGCTTATGAAGAAGTTCTTTGGTCCGAGAAATTTTCTCTTCCAGATTTGTGACATGTTGACTAGACATCTTGTCAAGATGGAGTTTCTTGCTTTGGTGTTGAGCTTCCAGATCTTCAATAGTGGAGCTTTCGTTCAAAAAGTTGGACAATTGAGCTAATAATATTGAATACTTGATAAAGGCCCTCACTTCCTCAGAAAAAGGAGCAAAACTTAAGCCCATTCTCTTGAAAATAGTAAAAATTTCATTGGCTATATCTATCATGCAATTGATATCTGGGGTAGACTGCAAGGACAATATTACACCATTTTGAATAGAAATAGCTCCTTGATGAGTCGATATGTCTAGAAGATCAAGGCCAACAAGTTTTTGTAAGCACCCAATTTTTGCCTGCTCGACAATCTCTAGTCCGTCTTGACTCACATTCAAATCAACTTTCCAGACTCAATTCAATCAATCAGTTGCTTCGCGGGCTCGCTAGGCCCAATAGAGGTAAAATGACCAAAATACCCTTGTGGCATTGCTCAGTCCAATTCCCATTGGCATGTTTTCTTGGAGACGATAAGTCCTTGTTTCAATCTTAAACTCAACTTCAAGTCCAATTCCAGTTCAAATCAAATCTGGCACGCCTTTCGAGAAAGTTGATCTCTCGGGCGATAAGACCATCCAATCCAGCACGTTTTTTAAGAAAACTCTTCAGAACAGTAAATCCTTTCAAACCCGTCTACTGGGACGTAACCCAAGTCCTTGATATGGCAGAACGGTTCACCTTTGGCGCTTGCTAGCCCGCCAATGAAGAATGTCCATTATTCAGCACGTCTTTCGAGAAAGTTGATTCCTCAGACGATAAGTCCACTTAGTAACTTCCCGAGATCAGGCAGTCTCCAGAATGAACACGAACCGTCAAAGTGGTAGAAACACTTATAAAAATTGCAACCGTCAAAGTGGCGAAAATACTAGTAAACAAGTCGACATTGGGAATTGCTAACAAACCCCCTATGTCGCAAGATTGAACTCGCCTCTTGGCCGTGACACGTTTACTAAAGGACAAGATACCTTTGGAAACCAACTCATCACAGACCGTCAGAGTGACAGAAACGCTCAAAACCCAAGTCAACACTAGTGCCTACTAGTCCACTCTGGTAAAAAATGACCAAACTGCCCCTTGGGCCATTCTCGACACGATTCTCGAGAAAGTACCTATGTCCTCAGAGCGATAAGTCCACCCTTCCAAGATCATCCTAAAGAGGATTCGGCATGTTCAAATGCTCTCTAATCAGTTCCAGACTGATTCCGAGACCATTCGGTCAAAATAACCATTTTGCCCTTAGGCATCTGGGTACTTCTGGGAACCACATCGGCTTTGGTTATCAAACTGGTAACCTCCCGAGAATGCTTCTAATAGTATTCCCGACTTTCTAATACCTTTTCGGATTATTCTGAGTCAATTTCGGCAAACCTAATGCAAAATGATCATTTTGCCCTTGGTGGGCCGATCACCTTTTCCAACCACACCAGTTTTGGGTATCAAACCGGCACTCTCTTGGAATACTCTGGATAGTGTTTCCAACCTTCAAGTCCTCTTATGAGCCATTCTGAGTCCATTCCGGTGGTTTTCCAGTCTAGTTGACCGTTTAGCCCCTAAAAGCTCAGTTGACAATTCCGACCCTATTTTTCAAGTCCGCTACCCCTAGGACACTTTCAATGGTTTTTACCCATTTTCGGCTTTCTGGAACCTTCCCGGCCTTCCAAAATATTCCCGGACCTTCCGGAGTCACTCCTAGTGGAGTTAGGCTAAAAATTGCATGGTAGTCATTAGGACTAGCGCCCAAAATTTTTGCCTTGCGTATCAAGGGTTGAAGATATGTTTTTTGCTGCCTTAAAAAGTTTCCTAAGTGGCTAGTGCCACTATGTCGTGCCCAGATTTTTCGCACTCGAGGAATACTCACACAAGCGGGAAAAATGCTGTACTCTCTCGTTAGAACTCACCCTCCTAAAAGAATGAGTGCGACTAGGTTTGAATTGAAAAATTGGTTTGAATAAAGGGCTTTTGAAAAAGATTCAGAGTTGCCACCTAACTTGATTAAGATGAGTTAGGTCACCTAAAAACTAAGCATAATCCGAAGACTACACTTAGGGTTTTTGGAAAACAATTTTGAAAATATCTCCTCAAGATAGGGTTTTTAAGAAAAATAGGTTGTTTGGCAACCTTTGGAAAACATTTAGCCCTTTTTAGAAAAATAACTCCTTTTGGTCTTTGAAATCAGTGATCTAGGTTCGGAGGTTGGTTACGTGTAGGGAAGACGTACTAAGCTCTCACTCTACCCCGCCCTTTCGGTACCTACATGTCAATCTACCCTAGATTCACCTATGAGAGTCTTTAATTAACATACGTTCAATCCTACCCACTTTAGAAAAACAATGCTTGAAAAGAAACTAACATGATGCATGATATGCAAGTGCAAGTTAAGAGAATTGAAAAATAGATTTGAAAAGAGATTGATTTGATTTGAAAATTGATTTGAAGAGATGGAATTGAAATTGGAAAGTTTGAAAATTTGGAAATAGAAATTTGAACATAGAAATTTTGAAATTGGAATTTTGAAAATAGATTGGAATTTGTGATTTGAAAAATGTAGAGACCGTACCCATGAGAATGGAATTGAAAGTTTGAAAAGTATTGTGACCGCACCTATGAAGGTTGCCTACGTATCCCTTTGGGAGAATCAGGTCAGTCGTAGTTCGGACCGGAGTCCGATTGAAAAGAGATTGACTTGAAGAGAGAGATTGGATTGGAAGAAAGAGATTGAATTGAAAATTAGATTCGACTTGAGATTAGAAGAGGAGATTGGAAATTGAATTTGAAATTGAGAAGATTGGACTTGCTTTGGAAAGATTGATTTTGGAAAGACTTGGTTTTGGAAAGATGAAAGTTTAGGAAACCTAGACTTAGGAAAGGTAGGAGACCTAGGAAAGACTTGATATTAAGAAAGATTGGATTGGAATGTTGGACTTGGAAGATTTGGAAAGATTGGATTTTAGAAAATGTTCAAATTAGGGAAGTTTCAAATTAGGAAAGTGTCATTTTAGGAAAGTTTCAAATTAGGAAAGTTTCAGATTTAGGAAAGTTTTCACTTTAGGAAAGTTTTGAGATAGGAAAGTATTGAATTTAGAAATGTTTTGAATTAGGTTAAGAAAGGCTTAGAATTTAGAAAGTTTCAAGTTAAGAAAGTTTTGAATTTTGAAATGTTTTGAAAAAGGGAAGTTTTGAAAGTGGAAAAGTTTTGAAAACAAGGAAGTTTTTAAAATAAGAAAGTTTTGAGTTTAGAAAGTTTTGGATTTGGAAAGATTTGAAATTTAGAAAGTTTAAGATTTAGAAAATTTTAGAGTTTGAGTTTTAGAAAATCTTGAGATTAGAAAAGGTTTGAGGTTAGGAAAAGTTTGAAAACTTGAATTTGGAAAGTTAAGATTTGAAAGGAGGGTAGAATTAGGAAAGGGTTGAATTAGGAAAGATTTGAATTTTGAAATTTAAGGAAAGATTTAAGGTTTAGTTTTAAGAAACTTATGGTTTAGGAAGGAATTGAATAAAGAAAAGTTTGGATTAGGAAGGGATTGGATTTGGTTTCTAAATTAAAAGATTTGACTTTGTTTCCAAAAACGGAGGATTGAATTTGGTTTCCTAAAGGGAAGATAGGATTTGGTAAGGATTTGGAAAGGGAGATTCTAGAAACCCTAGAGTTGGAAAATTATAGTTTTGACATAGAAAATAAGTTTTGGAAACATGTATAGTTTTGATGTAAAAAAACAAGAGGTTTTGGAAACCTAGGTTTTGGGCAAAGTTTGAAAACCATGTTTTTGGAAAGAAAATTAGGGTTTCCTAATCGTGAGTTCTAGGGCTTGACTTGGGCTCTAAGGAAGGAGTTTTTGGAAAGTGTGTTTTTGGGCACGAAGGTTTTCTAGAAAGGAATCCTAGGGAGAAGTTTTTGGAAAGTGAATTTGAAAATAGAGTTTTTGGAAAAAGAGAAGGAGTTTTGGAAAGTGTGTTTTTAGAAACGAAGATTTTGGAAGGAAAATCCTAGGAAGTAGTTTATAGAGGAAAGATTTTGGAAAGAGAGTTTTTGGAAAGAGTTTTTTTAGAAAGATTTTTGGTTGAAGATTGTTAAAGAGAGTTTTTGGAAAGATTTTTGGGGAACGTTTTTAGAAAGTGGATTTTGGGGAGAGGATTTTGAAAAGGAGTTGAAAAAGAGAGTTTTGAAAAATAGATTTTGGAGGGAGTTTTTGAAAAAAACTTTGGAGAGGAGAGTTTTAGGAAAGTATGTTGAAAAAGAGATTTTTAGGAAAAGATTTTTGAAGAGAGAATTTTTTGGCAAGTATGAAAACGTTTCAATTTCCTAAAGCGATTCTAGCCATAAGAGGGCTAGAACCACTTTAAGAAAGTGGTTTTGAAAACAATAAGGTTTGAAAATATAGACCAAAAAGGTGACTTTTAATGTAACACTTTCCTAAAGCAACCCTAGCCATGGAAAGACTAGAATCACCCTAGAATTGTGGTTTTGAAAACAAGTTTTTGAAAAGGAGATTTTGATGCAATTTTGAAAACAAGTTTGAAAACGGTTTTGAAAACAAGTTTGAAAATGAATTTTGGAAGATGCAAGACTATGATATGCACAATGCAATTTGGGGTCGTGAATATACAAGGCTAAGGCTTCACCACATAATCAAGGAGGCCGAACCCACGTGGTCTCTGGTTAGACTAGAAGAAAGCCCCCCCCGACACGGTGACTCTCCAATAGCCCAATCTTACACATGGACCGGGAATGCCCTTGTTTCAAGCATGCAAAGAAAGGGGGGGGGGGAAAGAGATGGGGGATTAAAATAGAGAAAACCCAAGTGGGTTAGGAGAGAGAAGAGAGAGGGGGGAAGTGCGGAAATTTAAATAGGGAGCCTACCGTATGTCTTGTTTATTTTGCGCGCCGTGCTGTCTTCGGTCTTCAGTCTTTGTCTTCATCTTCGTCTTCAATCCTCAAGAGTTGTCTTCAAGCTTTGGATTGCAACTCTTCAAGTCTTCAAAGGATGATTGAAGGCTAGTGTATGAGTGTATGGGGGTGTGTATGAGTGTATAGGAGACTAGGGTTTGTATAGGGTGGCTAGGGTTTGGAAAACCTAAGGTGGCTAGGGTTTTTGAGGTGCTCGAGCTCTGTATATCGAAATATATGATTTTTAGGTTGAGTTTGCGGATCCTCTTCACGTTGAATGAGGCTCTATATTTATAGAGGTTGGACAAACCTGGTGCCTGTTGTAGTGGCGCTAGGGCAAAATTGCTCTTGGCGCCACTAGGAGTGGCGCCAGGCTAATTCTTAGCTTGGCGCCACTACTAGTGGCGCCAGCCAGTTAGAAAACTTTATAAGTCGGCAAGCAACATATCTTTGACTAGATTTGGGCGCCTGTACTAGTGACTACCATGCAATTTTTAGCCTGGCTTCACTAGGAGTGGCTCCGGAAAGTTCAGAAATGATTTGAAAGAGCCGGGAATGACCCGGAAGGCCGGAAAGGAGCAGGAACACTTAAAATAGTGTCCTGGAGGTATTTGAATTGAAAAGTGAGGATAAAATGTGTCGGAAAGGTTGACCGGGCCTTTAGGGGCAAAACGGTCAATCGGACCGGGAAACTGCCGGGACGGGCTCGGACTGTCCCGGAAGAGGACTTGGGGTCTGGAAACATTATTTAGAATGTTCCTAGAGGTTGCCGGTTTGATTTCCAGAGCCGGCGTGGTCGGAAAAGGAGACCGGCCCACCAGGGGCAAAACGGTCATTTCGCATCGGGTTGGCCGAAACTAGCTCGGAAAGATCCGGAAAGGTAAAAGGAGGTTGAGAACACCATAAAAAGTAGTCTCAGGAGGTTACTGGTTTCATACCCAGAGCCGGTGTGGTCGAAAAAGGAGACCGGCCCACCAGGGGCAAAACGATTATTTTGTACCGAGTTGGTCGGAACTTACTCGGAATGATTCGGAAAGGTAAAGGAAGGTTGAGAATACTATAAAAAGTATTCTCGGGACATTACCAGTTTGATACCCAGAGCCGGTGTGGTTCCCGGGGCATTCAGATGCCTAGGGGCAAAATGGTCATCTTGACTGAAAAGTCTCGGAAAAGGTCCTAAGGGTAGTCTGGTCATTTTTCACCGAAGTGGGCTAACAGACACTGGTGTTGACCTGGGTTTTAAGTGTTTCCGCCACTCTAACGGCGGTTGTCGTGACACAGGGATTTGTTGCCAATTCCCTATATCGACCTATTTGTGAGTATTTCCGCTACTCTAACGGTTTTGTGAGTAGTTTCGCTACTCGGACCGTCTCGAGGAATAAACTGTCTCGAGAGTGGGATTTGGAAAGGGGACTTATCGTCTCCGAAGAGACGTGCCTAGATTGGAACCGTCTCGAGGAATAAACTGTCTCGAGAGTGGGATTGGACAGGGGTCTTACCGACTCCAAAGAGACGTGCCTGGGTTGGAACCGTCTCGAGGAATAAACTGTCTTGAGAGTGGGATTGGAAAGGGGTCTTACCATCTTCGAAGAGACGCGCCTGGATTGGAACCGTCTTGAGGAATAAACTGTCTCGAGAGTAGGATTGGAAAGGGGTCTTACTGTCTCCGAGGAGACGTGTCTGGATTGGAACCGTCTCGAGGAATAAACTGTCTCAAGAGTGGGATTGGAAAGGGGACTTATCGTTTCCAAAGAGACGTGCCTAGATTGGAACCGTCTCGAGGAATAAACTGTCTCGAGAATGGGATTGGAAAGGGGTCTTACCGTCTCCGAGGAGATGTGCCTGGGTGGAACCGTCTCGAGGAATAAACTGTCTCGAGAGAAGGATTGGAATTGGAAAGGAAAGGATAATGACCCTAAGGGCATTTTGGTCATTTTGCCTTTATTTGGGTCTGACAAGCCCGCGAAGCAATGGAAAGATGAAATTTGGACCTAGAGAATTGGTTTCGATTGGAATATGCCCACAATGACTTGAAAACAAGTCTGGACGGAGTGTAGACTGCCGAGCGGTAAAAAATGGGGTGCTTACAGCTGCCCCTCTTTTTCTGTCTTTGCTTGACAAAGACAGAAAACGATAAGAGTAAGAGTCCCATGTTGACCGCGAGGCAGTCGGAGGGACGGACACTAGAAATCTTTCGACAACGGGGGGTCGAAAACAGATAACGGGCCAAAAAGGCCTTCGAAAACGAGTTTTGGCGGGAAAAAGGGCAAAACTGCCTAGAATTTATAACTGGCGCCACTAGTAGTGGCGCTTTTGGTAGAAAATGCCTGGCGCCTTTGCTAGTGGCACCAGGTTTGAAGTTAAAACCAGAAAATTTCTATTTCGAACAACCACGACATTTTGGAGAAATTCTGCAAATCTGAGAGATTCTGCGTAAGACTTGACTTGAACCTTGAAGGGGCACCTCTTGGAGACCACGGGTGATTGCCGGAAGGAGACCACGTCGCCAGAAAAGTCGCCGGAAGAGAAGATTTCGCCGGAGAACTTCCAAAAGGTGAGTTTTCAGATTTTGTTGATTTTGATGTGTAGAACTCCGCTTGAATCATGTGAATAGTGGGAATTGATGTTTTGATATGCTTTGAACACTTTGGTGATGTTGTTTTTGTATTTTGTTGCTTGTTTGATTGAATTTGAGTGATTTTTCATGATTATACAAAGAGGGTTTTCTGCAGAAATAGGACATCTGCTCCTACGGGCATGGGCATTGGGTTTTCTGGCCATGTTTTTGTGCAATGTGCCTTAGAAAAATGTATTTAACAACCGTATGAAGTTTCGTGATTTTTTGACAAGTTGGTGATTTTTTGATTTTTTGAAAAATAGAAAAGTATTTAGAAAATTAGAAAAAATTAGAAAATTCAAGAAATTGATGAAATTTTTGAAGTTTGAAATTTGGAAAAATGTAGGAATATTTTTGAAAACGATTGAGGTGATTTTGAAAAATTTTGGGAAGATGTTTGAAAACCATTGATTTATTTAAAAAATCAAACATGTGTTTTGAAAAATTTTGAAAAATTAAAAAGTGTGCACGGGTGCCATTGTCATGTGATTGTTGGAAAGTGCACATTTTGCATTTTGTGTTGATGTCATGGGCGTTGTAGGGGCCATTTTTTAAACGGGAGTCTGCCAAAATTTTTAGAAATTATGGAAAGAATTGATTAAAGTTTTAGAAATAAAATCTTTTTGAAGGAAAAAGGCAAAGAACCCTTGAAACTTGGTTTAAAGTTTGAAAATCAAGATGTGTATATAGGAAATTTGTTTTGACTTATCATTCGAAGTCTTTTATTTGTTTTGTTTGTGTTAGTTGTTTATTTTATTTTACTGTTACTTAAGATGCATGGATGGTATACTAACATCACTTACCTTAGCTTACCTTTTCAAGATGGCAGATGCAGGTGATGACGGTTCTGAGAGGAGGCGCCGCTCGGGGAAGGCGGCCCAGATAGATTTTGCTGGCGACTCTAGTCGACCTAGAGGTAGTCGAAGATCTACCGGACGATCTTCATCCAGTCAGAGCGGGCAGGGGAGTAGACTACCTGTCGACCCTTTTCCTTCGGTTGAGCAGGCTTTTGCCGAGGAGATTGATGCCGAGGAGGAGGTACCGGGCCCTGGGGATCAGGTGACTGGCTATGGGAGAGCTTCTTCCAGGCATAGGCAGGCAGACGCCGACTTGGGAGATCTGTAGATACCGGATGTCCCACCACTCGGGGATCTGGCCTATCATCCTAGTGTATACTCCAGACAGCATTTGCCACCTCCACGGGTACATACAGCTTTCCGAGGGGCTGTTCATCAGGTTTTTGTGACCATGCAGTGGGCTGCCCCACCATACCGTGCCTTCTTGGCAGAGATCGGGTTTGGCGCCTTTATGGGATTATAGGCTAACCGCCTGAACCGGCATTTGGTACTGGCACTTGTTGAGAGGTGGTTCGGGGAGATCGGGACTTTTCATTTCGTCGGCTTCGAGTTAGGTCCTACTCCTTTAGACTGGGCGATTATTACAAGACTCTCCTTTGTCGGTCGGCGGATCACCCTGCACCCAGTCAGCAGGGACGAGGCCTGTTTACTATTGGACTTGCCTCAGCCTGAGCGCTCTGCCTTCCCAGTCTCTTGGATTAGTCAGGGTGAGCGTACTTTTGCTACTGAGCCATCGCCTGCCAGGCGGGATATCATGAGACGGCGACTTGTGTTGTATATCATCTTTAGTTGCTTCTGCAACAACAAGAAGTCACTCGTGCCGTGCTGTTTGGTGAGTATAGTAGCCGATCTGGGAGCTTTCTTTGAGTTAGACTGGGGGTCCTTTTCTTTTGGCTGCTTTCTTCGATTGATACGGGTTCGGACTTCTTCTCGTTGGGGCAGCATGACTAGCTTTTGGCCCTTCCTTGTCTGGTGGAGTTACGAGTACCTACCGGTGCGTCGCCCTGCAGTTGTTGAGGATGATCTCTATCCTCGTGCTTTAAGGTGGGCTCGTGACCGGGTAGCCCAGCGATCGGAGATTACTGACTTTGTGACGCTCTGGGCTAACCTGGAGCTGATTGAGGCGAGGGATGTGACCTGGCGGCCCTTCATTGGATCAGTCCATTACGAGACAGTCCGGTACCTAGTCCCGTTGTCCTTATCGAGAGTTGCTTTTCTCAGTGATGACACCTGGGAGTCCTATCTTGGAGAGCGACACTGGCGGCAGTTTCATGAGGAGTTTCGATCAGCAGGGGCTCCACCAGAGTATATGTTTGGAGCCTTGGTTGCAGGAGTGCCTATCCCCTACCAGGAGCGTCAGCCGGGTGCCGAGTTCTTGCTTCCTCCGGATACGGATTATGCTGCGCACTTTGGGGCTCATTCGGTTGGTGCCTTCACCCGGTTTGAGGTAGTAGTCGGCGGGTACGCTGTTGGCCAGGAGGTGGTTGACTTGTGGCACCGTGCAGGAGGATATGTGCCCTAGGCCGAGTTTACTACTGTGAGAGACCAGAGAGACCAGTACCAGATGGAGCGGGACCAGTACCAAGCCGAGGTAGCTTCCCTGACGGCTCGGTTATCTTAGATGGGTGGTGGGGGGGGTAAGTTATTCTCTCTTTGCTCCTTATTGTTCTGCTGTTGCTTAGTTCTTTTGTATGCAGCTAATTTCGAGTCTGTCTTCCCTGCAGGATGGTGGTGGTTCGAGTAGTTATCCATCTCCTCCAATGCCGGGCTTCGGGGATTTTGATCCAGATGACATCGACTTCGACCTGTGATTGATGCCCCTTGTGGAGATTTTGATCCTCTTTTGCCCCTTGTTTCTGAGATGTATTGATGTTAGACAGTTTTATTTTGCATAGTTTTGTATAAGGATGGATATTTATGGTACTTAGATGCACTGATAGACAGATACATATGATCTTTACAGCTAGGCATATGATCAGATGCATATGATATTTATTCCATGAGTTGATGCTGATGACTTCTATTTCTACAGGGAGTTATATCCTATGTGTGCAAATCTAGCCGAAAAACTTAACACCCAAGCCTGTAGGAACAAACCCCTAATTTCTGTAGAAACCCCTTCACATAATCATGCAAAATCACTCAAATTCAATTAAATAAACATCAAAACACAAAAATGACTTCACCACAGTGTTCAAAACATATGAAAACATCAATTTCCACTAGTCACATGGTTCAAACGGAATTCTACACGTCGAAATTAATATAAACTCAAAAACTCACCTCTTGGAGTTCTCTGGCGAAAACTTCTCTTCTGGTGACTTTTCCGGCGACAGCGTTCATTTTCGGTAATCCCCCATGGTCCTTAAGAGGTGCTCCTTCAATCTCCAAGTCGGTTTCATCGCAATGCCTCTCGGTTTTACGAAAATCTTTCAAAATCCCGCAAGTGTTCAACTAGAAAAGTTTCTAGTTTTGATCCCAGGCCTGGCGCCAAAGCTATTTCTTCCAAAGGCGCCACTGCTAATGGCGCCAGTTGCCAATTTTGGGAAACTTTTCCCTTTTTCTCGCCAAAACTCGATTTTAAAGGCCTTTTGGGCCTAATATCCGTTTCCAAAGTCCTGTTTTTGAAAAATTTCCAAGGTCTGTCCCTTCGACTACCTCACGGTTAACGTGGGACTCTTACTCTATTGTTTTCTATTTTCGACAAGCAAAGACAAAAAGAGAGGCAGCTGCAAGCACCCAATTTTTGCCCGCTCGGCAATCTCCAGTCTGTCCAGACTTGTATTCAAGTCAATATAGACGTATTCCAATCTAAATCAACTTTCGAAGTCTAAGCTAGTTAATCCATCGCTTCGAGGGCCCGCCGGGCCCAAATAGAGGCAAAATGACCAAAATGCCCTTGGGGGCATTGTTCGGTCCAATTCCAATAGGCACATCTTTCCGAAGACGGTAAGTCCTCTTTCCAATTCCATTTCCATTTCCAATTCTAATTCTAATTAAATCCGACACACCTTTCTGTAAGCACCCCATTTTTGCCCGCTCGGCAATCTTCGACCCGACTGGGCTCACTTTCACATATCACATGCATATTCAGACTCTAACCCGATTTCTAAACTCCAATTTAGTCCACTGGTTGCTTCCTGGGCCTGCAGGGCCCACTTGAAATGAAATGACCATTTTGCCCTTAGGCATCCAAATGCCCCGGGGACGACGCCGGCTCTGGGTAACAAACCAGTAACCTCCCAAGAGTGCTTCTTATAGTGTTCTCAACCTTCTATTATCTTTCCGGATCATTCCGAGTCAGTTCTGGCAAACCTAGTGCAAAACGACTGTTTTGCCCCTGGTGGGCCGGTTGCCTTTTTTTGATCACACCGGTTCTGGGTATCAAACCGGTAATCTCCCGAGAATGCTTACTATAGTATTCAAAACCTTCTTTTATCTTTCCGGATCATTCTGAGTCAGTTCCAGTAAACCCGGTGTAAAATGACCGTTTTGCCCCTAGTGGGCCAGTCGCCTTTTTCGACCCCACCGGCTTTGGTCATCAAACTGGCAACCATTGGGAACATTTTGAATAATGTTTCCAAATCTTGAATCTTCTTCCAAGACGTTCCGAGTCCATCTCGGTAGCTTTCTGGCCCGGTTGACTGTTTTGCCCCTAATGGTCCGGTCAACCCTTCCGACACATCCTATCCTCATTTTTCAAGTCAAATACCTCCGGGACACTATTTAAAGTGTTCCTGCCCTTTTCCAGCCTTCCGGGCCAATCCCGGTCTTTTAAATTCTTCCCGGACTTTTCGGAGTCACTCCTAGTGAATTCAGGCTAAAAATTGCATGGTAGTCACTAGTAAAGGCGCCTAAATCTTCTCAAGATACGTTGCTTGCCAACCTTAAAACTTTCCTAATTGGTTGGCGCTACTACAAGCCAAGAAATGGCTTGGCAAGAGGAAATTTGGCCTGGCACCAAGAGGAAATTTGGCCTGGCACCACTATAACAGGTGTCAGGTCTATTCCATCTCTATAAGTACAGAGCCTTCTCCAGTATGAAAGAGATCCAAAAACTCAGTCGAAAAACTTTAATATTCGATATACAGAGCTCGTAGCCTCCCTAAACCCTAGCTTCTCTAGGTTTTCCAAACCCTAGCCACCATACACAAACCCTAGCATCCTATACACTCATGCACACCCCTATACACTTATACATTAGCCTCTAACCCTCCATTGAAGACTTGGATTGCTGCAACTTGAAGCTCTTGAAGACCAAGACAAAGCTCTCAAAGACTGAAGCGAAGACCGAAGAAAAAACAAGAAAAGCAAGGCGTGCAAAGCAAAGTGAAATAAATAAGACAAGGTAGGCTTTCTCTTTAAGTTTCTGCACTTCCCCCTCTCTCTTCTCTCTACTAATCCACTTGGATTTTCTTCTATTTTAATCACTCATCTTCTTCCCCCCCTTTCTTTGCATGCTTGAAACAAGAGAATTCCCGTTCCATGTGTAGGATTAGGCTATTGGAGAGTCACTGTGTCAGGGGCTTTCTTTTAGTCTAACCAGAGACTACATGGGTTTGGCCCGCCTTGATTATGTGGTGAAGCCTTAACCTTGTATGTTCACGACTCCAAATTTGCATTGTGCATATCATAATCTTGCATCTCTCTAAAATCGTTTTCAAAACTTGCATTAACATTGTTTTTAAAATTCATCAAAATCTTCTTTTCCAAAATTTGTTTTCAAAATCACAATCCTAGGGTGATTCTAGCCTTTCCATGGTTAGGGTTGCTTTAGGAAAGTGTTACATTTAAAGTGACTTTCATGGTCCATATTTTCAAGTCTTGTTATTTTCAAAACTACTATCCTAAAGTGGTTCTAGCCCTCTTATGGTTAGAATCGCTTTAGGAAAGTGAGATATTTTATATACATTCCAAAATCTCTTCTCAAAAACCTCCTCCTAAAAATCTCTTTTCCAATATGCTTTCCATAAACTCTCTTTAAATTCCTTTCCAAAATTGTTTTCTAAAAACTCTCTCCAAAAATCTATTTTCCAAAACTTTTCTTTTCAAACTCCTTTCCAAAACACTCTCCTTAAAATTCGCTTTCCTAAAAGCTTCTTCCTAAAATTCTTTTCAAAATACGCTTTCTAAAAACCCCTCTTTAGAATCTTCCTCCAAAATCTTCGTTTCCAAAAACGCACTTTCCAGAAGACTCAAACTCTTTCCTTAGAGCCCAAGTCAAGCCCTGGAGCTAACAATTAGGAAATCCTAATTTTCTTTCCAAAAACATAATTTTCAAACGTGCCTTAAAATCTAGGTTTCCAAAACCCCCTGTTTTCTATATCAAAATCATAAGTTTCTAAAAAACCTCTTCTCTACGCCAAAACTATAGTTTTTCAAATCTAGGGTTTCCAAAACCTCCCTTTCCAAATCCTTGTCAAATCCAATCTTCCCTTTAGGAAACCAAATCCCATCTTCCCTTTAAGAAACCAAATCCAATCTCCTATTTAGGAAACTAGATCCTATCCTCCGTTTTTGGAAACAAAATCAAACCTTCTCTTTTAGAAACAAAATTTAATCCCTTGTTTTAGGAAATAGGAATCTTAACTCTTCAAAATTTAAATATTTCCTAATTCAAATCCTTCCTAATCTTCTACTTTCCTAAATCTTAAGTTTCTAAAACTTGAACATAAAAATCTTTCCTAAATTTTAAAACTCTACTTCCACATCTTTCCTAATTCAACCCTTTCTTAATTCTACCCCTTTTCAAATCTTAACTTTCCAAATCAAAGTTTTCCAATCTTTTTTAAACTCAACCTTTCCTAATCTCAAAACTTTCTAAAACTCAAACTCTAAAACTTTCTAAATCCTAAACTTTCTAAATTCGAAGTTTTCTAAATTCAAAACTTTCTTAAGTTAAATCTTTCTAAACTTCCAAACTTTCCTAAACTTCAAATCTTTCCAAATCTAAAACTTTCGAAACTCAAAACTTTCTTACTTTCAAAAATTTCCTATTTCAAAACATTCCAAATTCAAAACTTTACAATTTCAAACTTTCTTAAAACGAAATCTTTCTTAATCCAAAACTTTCCTAAGTTGAAACTTTCTTCATCCAAAACTTTCCTAAAATGAAACTTTCCTAAACCAAAACTTTCCTAAAATGACACTTTTCTAATTTAAACATTTCCTACTTTGAAACCTTCCTAAATCCAATCTTTTCCTAAATCTTCCAAGTCCAACATTCGAGTCAAATATTTTCTAAATTTCTTCCAAGTCGAGTCAAAGCTTTCTTAAATCTCAAGTCTTTCCTAAAGCCTATCTTTCCTAAGTCTAGGTTTTCCAAAACTTTATCTTTCTAAATCAAAGTCTAATATTTTCAATTTCAAATTCCAAATTCCAATCTCCTATTCTAAGTTTAAGTCAAATCCTTTTTTCAATCAAAATCTCTTTCTTCCAATCCAACCTTCTATCTTCTATCAGACTCTTGTTTGAACTATGACTGACCTGATTCCTCCAAAAGGATACATAAGCAACCCTCATGAGTGCTGTCAGAACATTTTTCAAATTTTTATTTCCACAATCTTTTTCAAATCTCCAATTCTACAATCTTCTTCAAGTTTTCAATTCCATAATCTATTTTTCTAATTCCAAATTTCTACATTCAAATCTCTATTTTCAAATTCTAAAACTTTCCAATTTCAAATCTCTCTTATCAAATCAAATCAATTTCCTTTCAAATTTATTTTTCAATTCTCTTTTCTTGCACTAGCATATCATACATCATGCCGTTTAAAAATTCTTTTATAAAGTGGATAGGATTGAACATTAGTTAGTTGAAGACTCTCATAGGTGAATCTAGGGTAAATAGACATGTAGGTACTGTAAGGGCGGGGTAGGATGATGGCTTAGTGCGTCTTCCCTACACGTAACCAATCTCCGAACCCAGAATCACTGTTTTCAAAGACCAAAATGGAGTTATTTTCAAAAAAGGGGTTAAATGTTTTCCAAGGGTTGCTAAACAACCTGTTTTCTTAAAAACCCTCTCTTGAGGTAGTATTTTCAAAATCGATTTCAAAAACCCTAAGTGTGATCCCCGAATTGTGCTTAGTTTTTAGGTGACCTAACTCACCTTAATCGACTCCAAATTGTTTTCCAAAAGCCCTTTATTCAAACCAATTTTCAATTAAAACATAGTCGCACTCATTCTTCTAGGAGGGTGAGTTCTAATGAGAGAGTACAATATTTTTTCCACTTGTGTGTGTATTCCTCGAGTGCAAAAAAACGGGGCGCGACACTTTCGAGAAAGTTGATTCCTCAAGGTGGTAAGACCCTTCAATCCGGCACGTTTCCGAGTGAACTCTTTGAAACGGTAAGTCCCTTCAAACCCGTCGACCGGGACGAGACCCTAAGTCCCCAAGATGGTAGAATGGTCCACCTTAGGCACCTGCTAGCCCGGCAATGCAGAAATGTCCGTTTTGGCATGCCTTTCGAAAAAGTTAATTTCTCAGGCGCTAAGTCTATTTAGCAGCTTCTCGAGATCAAACAGTCTCGGAAATGATCGCGAACCGTTAGAGTAGCGGAAGTACTTGTAAACAGGTCAATATAGCGAATTGCCAACAAACCCCTACATTACGAGACCGCCGTCAGAGTGATGGAAACACTCAAAATCCAGGTCAACACCACTGCCTACTAGCCCACTTTGTTGGGGGCTATTTTTGGCACGTTTCTCGAGAAAGTACTTAAGTCCTCAGAACGGTAAGTGTACCTTTCCAAGATTGTCTTAAAGGAAATTTGGCATGATTAGGTGCCTTCTAGTCAGTTTCGGGCCAATTCCGAGACTTTCCGGTCAAGATGACCATTTTGCCCCTAGGCATCCGAGTGCCCCAGGAATCATACCAGCTCTGCGTATCAAACCGGTAATCTCCTGATAATGCTTTTTGTAGTATTCCTGACCTTTTGTTATCTCTCCGAATTATTCCAAGTCAATTCTAGCAAACCCGGTGCAAAATGACCATTTTGCCCTTGGCGGGCCGATTTCCTTTTCTAACCACACCGGCTCTGGGTGTCAAATCGGTAACCTCCTGGGACATTCTAAATAATATTTTCAAACCTCGAGTCTTTTTCTAGGACATTCTGAGTCCATCCTAGCAACTTTTCAGCCCTGTTGACTGTTTTGCCCCTAATGGCCCGGTCGACCCTCCAAACACATCCTGTCATCATTTTTCAAGTCTAATTCCTCCAGGACTCTATTCTAAGGGTTCTTGTTCCTTTCCGGCCTTCTAGGTTATTCTCGGCCCCTTCAAATCTTTCTCGAACCTTCAGGAGTCATTCCTGGTAAAACCAAGCTAAAAATTGCATGGTAGTCACTAGTACAAGCGTCCAAATCTTCTGAAGATATGTTGCTTGCCGACTTAAGAACTTTCCCAAGTGGCTGGCGCCACTGCAACAGGTGCCAGGTTGTTCTTCTCTCCATAAATACAGAGCTTCTTTCAATGTGAAAGAGGTCCGCAAACTCAGTCTAAAAACCCTACTCTTTGATATACAGAGCTCATAGCCTCCCTAAACCCTAGTTTTCTTTAGGTTTTCCAAACCCTAGCCCACCATACACAAAAACCTAGCTCTCATATATTCCTATACACTCATACACTAGCCTCCAAAGCCTCCATTGAAGAGTTGAAGTGCTGTGACCTGAAGCTCTTGAAGATCAAGACGAAGACTGAAGCGAAGACTGAAGCGAAGCAAGAAAAATAAAGCGCGCAAAGCAAAGCAAAATAAAGAAGATACAAGGTAGGCTCTCTATTTAAGTTTACGCATCCTCCCCCTCTCTTTTCTCCCTCTGAACCCACTTGAGTTTTCTTCTATTTTAATCCCCTATCTTCTTTCTCCCCTTTCTTGCAAGCTTAAAACAAGGGACTTCTTGGTCCATGTGTATGATTAGGTTATTGGAGGTCACCGTGTCGAGGGCTTTGATTTAGTCTAACTGGAGACCATGTGGGTTCGGCTCCCTTGATTATGTGGTGAACCCTTTAACCTTGTATGTTCACGACCCCAATTTGCATTGTCCATATCATGATCTTGCATCTCTCCAAAATCATTTTCAAAACTTGTATTAACATTGTTTTTAAAATTGCATCAAAATCTTCCTTTCCAAAATTTGTTTTCAAAATCACAATTCTAAGGTGATTCTAGCCTTTCCATGGCTAGGGTTGCTTTAGAAAAGTGTTACATTTAAAGTGACCATTATGGTTCATATTTTCAAATCGTTATTGTTTTCAAAACCACTATCTTAAAGTGATTCTAGCCTTCTTATGGTTAGAATCGCTTTAGGAAAGTGAGATGTTTTTATGGACTTTCTAAAAACTCTCTTTCTAAAAAATCTCTTTTCCAATACACTTTCTAAAATCTCTCTCCAATCTCTTTTCAAAATTCGCTTTCCAAAAACTCCTTTTTAGGATTTCCTTCCAAAACCTCTCTTTCCAAAAACTCTCTCAAAGTTTTACTTTCCTTATCCCTTCCTAAAAACTCTTTTCAAATCCTTTTCTAAAAGCCTCCTCTCTAGAATTTCTTTCCAAAAATCTCCCTTTTCAAAAACTCACTTTCCAAAAATCTATTTTCTTAGAGTCCAGGTTAAGCCCTAGAGCCAACAATTAGGAAACCCTAATTTTTATTCCCAAAAACATGATTTCTAATTCCCTATTTTGGCCTCAAAGCCTAGGTTTTCAAAACCTCTTATTTTCTACATCAAAACTATATATATTTTCAAAACCTATTTTCTACATCAAAACTATAGTCTTCCAAATATAGGATTTCTAAAACTTCACCTTCCAAATCCATATCAAATCCAATCTTCCCATTTAGGAAACTAGATCCAATCCTCTATTTTTTGGAAACAAAATCAAAACACCTCTTTTAGAAACAAAATCCAATCCCTTGTTTTAGGAAATAAGAATCTCAATCCTTCCAACTTCAAACCTTTCCTAATTTCAAATCCTCCTAAATTTCAAATCTTTTCAAATTCAAAACTTCCTTAAGTCAAAACTTTCTAAAAACAAAACCTTCCTTAAGTTAAAATTTTCCAAATCCAAAACTTTCTTAAGTCAAAACTTTCTAAATTCGAAATTTTCTTAAATTCTAAACTTTCTAAACTCTAAAACTTTCTAACATTCAAATCTTTTGTATTTCAATACTTTCCTAAAATGAAACTTTCCTAATTCGAACCTTTCCTAAATCCAATCTTTTCCTAATCTTCCAAGTCCAACAGTCAAGTCAAATCTTTCTTGAGTCTCAAGTCTTTCCTAAATCATATCTTTCCTAAGTCTAGGTTTCCCAAAACTCTATCTTTCCAAATCTAGTTTAAATTCTCTTCTAAGGGTCAAATCCTCTTTCAAGTTCAATTCTAGGTCTAAGTTCAATCCTGATTTCCAAATCTTCCAATTCGAATTCCAAATTAAACTTTCTTTCTTCCAATCAAAACCTTCTATTTTCAATTGGACTCTTATCCGAACTACGACTGACTTGATTTCTCAAAAAAGATACGTAGGCAACCCTCATGGGTGCAGTCACAACTTCTTTCAAATCTTCAATTGTACAATCTTCTTCAAGTTTTTAATTCCATAATCTATTTTAAATTTCTAATTCCAAAAATCTATTTTGAAATCTCTATTTCCAATCTCTAAAACTTTCTTTCAAAATTAAATCTATCTCTTCAAATCTCTTTTTAAATCAAATTAAGTTATTTTCAAATCTATTTTTAAATCAAATCTTTCTATTGCGCTTGCATATCATGCATCATGTTAAATTTCTTTTAAATATTCTTTTCTAAAGTGGATAGTTTTGGACATATATTAATTGAAGACTCTAATAGGTGAATCTTGGGTGAATAGACATGTAGGTACCGCAAGGGTAGGGTAGGGTGATGGCTTAGTGAGTCTTCCCTACATGTAACCAACCTCCGAACTTAGATCGCTGTTTCGAAAGACCAAAATGGAGTTTATTTTAAAAACAGGGCTTAAAAGTTTTTCAAAGGTTGCCAAACAACCTGTTTTCTTAAAAACCCTCTCTTGAGGAAGTATTTTCAAAATTGTTTTTAAAAACCCTAAGTGTAATCTTCGGATTGGGCTTAGTTTTTAGGTGACCTAACTCACCTTAATCAAGTTAGGTGGCGACTCCGAATTGTTTTCCAAAAGCCCTTTATTCAAATAAATTTTTCATTCAAACCTAGTCGCACTCATTCTTCTAGGGGTATGAGTTCTAACGAGAGAGTATAGTATTTTTTCCGCTTGTATGTGTATTCCTCGAGTGCAAAAAATCTGGGCGTGAGAGGTGTTACATAAGTTTTAGATGTAAACTCTAAATTATTTTTGTCCAAATCACAATCCTAAGGTGATTCTAGCCATTCTATGGTTAGGATTTCTTTAGAAAAGTGTTATATTTAAAGAGACCAACATGGTCCATATTTCCAAACCCTTGTTGTTTTCAAAATCACAATCCTCGAATGGTTCTAATCTTCTTATGGTTAGAATTGTTTTAGGAAAGTGAGATATTTTTATAAGCTTGCTTGTTCACATTCAAATCCCTTTCCAAATTGCTTTGCAGACTTACTTTCTAAAACCTTTTTTTTTAAATTATCTCCAAAATCTCTTTTCAAATGCACTTTCTAAAACTTCTTTTCCAATATACTTTCTAAAAACTTTTTTCAAATTTCCTTCCTAGAAATTCTCTTTTCAAAATATCTACTTTCCAAAATCTCTTTTTCTTGAAATCCAAGTCAAACTTAGAATCCATGATTAGGAAACCCTAATTCCTCTTTTAAAATTTTAATTTCCTGTTTTGCCTCAAAACATAGATTTCCAAAACTCTATTTTCTACATCAAAATCATAGATTTCCTAGATATCTTTTTCATGTCAAATCATATTTTCTAAATCCAAGTTTTCCAAATCTCATGCTTTCCAATTCCATGTCAAATCCCATCTTCGAACTTAGGAAACCAAATCCCATCTCCAATTTAGGAAACCAAATCCAATCCTCTATTTTTGGAAACAAAATCAAATCATTAATTTTTGAAAATAAAATAAAATCACATATTTTAAGAAATAGGAATCAAATCTTTCTTAATTCAATCATTTCCTAATTCCAAACTTTTTTAATTTCAAACCTTTCCAAATTTTATCTTTCTAAATCTCAACTTTTCAAATCTTTCTAAATTTAAACTTTTCCCAATTTCTAAACTTTCTAAATTCCAAACCTTTCCAAAATTCAAACTTTTTTTAAATCCAAGACTTTCCAAAATCCAAATCTTTCTAAATTCTGAATCTTTCTTAATTCTAACTTTCCAAGTTCAAATCTTTCCAAAATCAACTATTTCTTAGAAAGAAAGCTTTCTTGATTCAAGACTTTCCTAATTTGAAAACTTTCCAAAATTCAAAACCTTCCTAAAATTGAACTTTCCTAAAATGAAACTTTCCTAATTTGGCACTTTCTTAAAATGAAACTTTCCTATTTTAAAAACATTCCTAATTCAAAGCTTTCCAAAGTCTTACCTTTCCTAAACCTTAACTTTCCAAATCATTTCAAGTCAAGTGTTTTCAAATCAAATCAAATCTCTTTTCAAATCTTCTTTAAATTCGACTTTCATAGGTCGAACCTTTCCTAAATTCAACTTTTTAAAATTGAACTTTTCAAATCTAACTACGACTCTTGTCCGAACTACGACTGACCTGATTTCCAAAAAGGGATATGTAGGTAACCTCATGGGTGCGGTCACAACCTTTTTCAAGTTTTCAACTCCTTAATTTATTTCAAGTTTCTAATTCCAAAATCTATTTTCAAATTTCTATTTCCAATTTCTAAAACTTTCTTTCAAACTTTAAAGTCTTCTTTTCAAAATCAAATCTTTCTTTTCAAATTTATTGTCAAAGTCAAGTCAAGTCTTTTTAAATCTATTTTTAAATCAAATCAAATTCTTGCACTTACATATCATGCATCATGTTAAACTTCTTTTTCAAAGTTCTTTTCAAAAGTGGATAGTTTTGGATATTTATTAATCAAAGATTCTGAATGAGTGAACCTAGGGTGAATAGGCATTTAGGTACTGCAAGGGCGGGTTAGGGTGATGGCTTAGTGCGTTTTCCCTACACGTAACCAACCTCTGAACCTAGAATCACTGTTTTCAAAGACTAAACAGAGTTATTTTCAAAAAATGGCTTAAATATTTTCAAAGGTTGCCAAACAACCTATTTTTTAAAAACCCTCTCTTGAGAAAGTTTTCAAAATCTTTTCAAAAACCCTAAGTATAATCTTCAGATTGTGCTTAGTTTTAGGTTACCTAACTCACATTAATCAAGTTAGGTGGTGACTCCAAGTTGTTTTTCAAAAGCCCTTAATCAAATCAAATTTTCAAATCAAACCTAGCCGTACTCGTCTTTCTAGGAGGATGAGCTCTAACGAAAGAGCATTGTTTTTTTCTCACTTGTCTTTTTCAAGAGCGAAAAATCGAGGTGTAACAGTTTTTCAATCCTAGAAAGCAAACTTTCTAACTCAACATCATTTATGAAACCATATGTACCTAAAGAACAATCCCGCATCAGAAAGAAAGATGAAGAAAATGTACATAAGGATCTCTAGGGAATACGACTCACCATGATTTGGAGGTTGCACTCCATCCCTGGAAGTAGAGTTGGTAACAAAATTTGTACCTAAAGAATAGTCCCACGTCAGAAGGGAAGGTGAAGACAATGTACATAAGGATCCATAAGGAATATAACTCACCATGATTTGGAGATTGCGGTATAGGAGTTGGCACTGCATCCTTGGAAGTAGAGTTGGTAACATAATCTACACCTGAAGAATAATTCTATGTCAAAAATATATGTAAAGATTCATAAAATGTGTATGGATCCATAAGAATATTACAACTCGCCATGGCTTGAAGATTGCAGACTGGGAGTTGGCAATACGTCTCCAGAAGTAGCATAGGCAGCAAAGCCTAAAGGGAGTTTAAAACAGCAATAATAAAGATATTATTATCAAGTTACAAAGATAAAATAACAAATAATGCAGAAAGTAGTACATACCTATAACAAGTGCTGACGAAGAAAGATTAGCAGGGGCTGAAGACATCGTTGAATCACTTGAAAAAGGAGGAGCTTGAGGTGAAAAAGTGAAGCGTGCAGGCTGAAGGAAAATGTGGATTTCTTCTTTTAAAGAATGATGAGAAGCAATATCATCCGGGGAATGAGGAAATAGTGGGTTATAATCATATAACTCATCATCATCTTTCCCACCACCCTCATCATTAGGATACACACCATCAGCTTTAACACTAGAATCGACACAAGTGTCATCCCCATAAAAAAAAGAGTGGAAGACTCATAAGGAGGAGGTTGAAGAAGAGGCCTTACATTTATTTAGATAAGCCCTAACACAAACAACTCATACCAGTGTCCCTAAACATTTCTAGAATGGTCTTCTCATTTTTATCCATTAGAAAAGAGGACAAATATGTTTGAAACTGGTTTAAGGGTGAAATTTTGGTAACCTTCAGATTGGAAGGAGTCCCCATACGGTGACCAAGTCAGATTATTCTAGGGAAAATGCTCTCTAAAGTATCATTCTTGGCATTAGGATTGTCTTTCTCAAAGATAAATGATCTTTTGTATGCCTCATTGCACAAGTATTCAAAAATGTTGAGAAGATGATTTCTATGTTGAGGACGAGACTTCAAAGAAGGGGTAACCCTTTCAAGAAGCCCATAATTGGGAGAAGAATGCTCTAGGCTTAAGTCTTGCTTAGCTTCCTTCTCCGGGCCTCTAGATTTGTTCCTTTGTCTTTTCCTTGAAGGCTTTGGCCTTGAATGGTAGACAAATTGAAGCACAATGAAGGAAGAAGCTGTCCACCATTGGGCATAGAGTTCTATCACACATGGAACAACCCCAGAATTAGGCAATCACAGAGACCTTGTACCTCGCTGTATCATCTCACAGCAATGGTTAAGAGGTATGAGGTCTGCTTAGAAGGTTGTGACATTTCACGACAAGATTGGTTAAGAGGTATGAGGTCTGCTTGAGCAAACCCAAACTAACGAGCATACTGGTTAGGAGAATAAGGCTCAGCAAGGAAAGATAAGGCAACCTTGAGTGTTAATACCATAGTTATCAAAACCATACCAGGCATCAAACCGGTGAGGCTACCGGTTCACATTCAATGATTCAACTGAAGGTTCAAATGGTTCAACTAGTGTTATAAAGTAAATGTATTTTATTTATTCATATATGTTTTACCTTAAATATAATTTATATTGCGAAGTAAAAGATAAGGAATTAGGTGTAGAAGTGGTACGTGTTGCTTAATTCTACCCTTAATTTTCAAGTTCAACTCTTGGAAGCTTCAAATACATCAAATTTTTAAAAGAGATTTAAAATGTCAAAGCTGGTCAACAATTTTTTTAAAAAACCGGCCGATCGATTCACTAATTTTTAAAATACCAGTCGGTTAAACTTGTTTCTATTCGGTTCAATTGCATTTTCAGTAAATTAGTTGAACTAGACCGGTTCAGGGTTTGATTCCAGGTTCAACTGATTGAACCAGCCGGTTCGATTCGATTTGATTATGATAACTACGGTTAATACTTCAGGACGAAGAGAAACCAAATAGCTAAGCCAGAAAGAAGTCAATTTATCATCAATTTTGAGAATTCCATATGGTTCACCCCATGATCAAGAGCTTTAAAGTTGAACTCTTTAGAATGGCTAAAAAGGTAGCCTAGTGTTGAATATGAAGTAAACTGAGCTGTTGATTGATTTCCTATAAACGCTAGATAAGGTACAAAATCTTAGGAAAGTAAAGGGAAACCCATCTAAAAAAATAGTGAAAAGGGCCTTGCATGTTTTCTTTCTCAGAGGAAGGTGATTGTAAGCACCCCATTTTTTCCCGCTTGGCAATCGTCAGCCCGATTAGACTTACATTCAAACTGAGACAAACACATTTAAGCCTAAACTAACTTTCCAAACTTAATCCAGTCAATCAATCACTTTGTGGGCCAGCCAGGCCCAATAGAAGCAAAATGACCAAAATGCCCTTGGAGCATTATTATGTTCAATTCCAGTTAGCACATCTTAAAGACGATAAGTCCCTAGATCAACCTAAATTCTAATTTCAATTCCAGTCCATGTTAATCAAACTCAATTCAACATGTCCTTTGAGAAAATTAATCCCTCATACGATAAGTCGATCCAGCAAGGCACGTTTACCAAGAAAGCATAAAATCTCTCAGAACGATAAGTCCCTTAAAAAATGTCGATTGGGACAGAACCCAAGTCCCCAAGATGGTAGAGTGGTTCACTTTTGGCGCCTGCTAGCTGTAAGCACCCCATTTTTGCTCACTCGGCAATCTTCGGTCTGACCAGACTCACATATAAATTGATAGGGACACATTTAAGTCAAAATCAGCTTTCCAGACTTAATCCAATCAATCAATCGCTTCATGGGCCCATCAGGCCCAATAGAGGTAAAATGACCATAATACCCTTGTGACATTGCTCAGTCCTATTTCAATTGGCACGTCTTCTTAGAGACGGTAAGTCCCCATTTCAATCTCAAATTCAATTTCAAATCCAAGTCCAATTCAAATCAAATTCGGCATGCCTTTTGAGAAAGTTAATCCCTTAGGTGATAAAACCATCCAGCCTAGCACATTTTTTGAGAAAACTCTTCGGAATGGTAAGTCTCTTCAAACCCGTCAATTGAGAGGGAACATAAGTCCATGAGATGGTAGAACAGTCCACCTTTGGCACCTGCTAGCCCGCCAATGAAGAATATCCGTTATTCGACATGTCTTTTGAGAAAGTTAATTTCTCAGACGATAAGTCCACCAGTAGCTTCATGAGATCAGTCAGTCTCCGAAATGAATGCGCACCATCAGAATGGCGGAAACACTTGCAAACATCACAACCGTTAGAGTGGCGGAAGCACTCGCAAATAGGTCGACATTAGGAATTGTCAACAAAACCCCTATGTCATAAGATCGAACTTGCCTCTTAGCCATGACACGTTTAACAAAGAACGAAATACCTTTGGAAACCAACTCATCACAGACCATCAGAGTAGTGGAAACACTCAAAACATAGGTCAACACCAGTGCCTGCTAGCCCATTTCAGTGAAAAATAACCAAACTGCCCCTTGGGCCTTTTTCGGCACGCTTCTCGAAAAAGTACCTAAGTCCTCAAAGTGGTAAGTCCACCTTTCCAAGATCATCCAAAAAACGATCCAGCATGTTCAGATGCCTTACAGTCGGTTTTAGACTAATTCCGAGACCATCCGGTCAAAATGACCATTTTGTCCCTAGGCGTCCAAATGCCTCCGGAAACCACACTGGCTCTAGATATCAAACTGATAACCTTCCGAGACTGCTTCTAATAGTATTCCCGACTTTCCAACACTTTTTTGAATCATTCCAAGTCTATTCCGGCAAACTCGATGCAAAATGAACGTTTTGCCCCCGGTGGGCTAGTTGCCTTTTCCAACCACACTGGCTCTTGCTATCAAATTGGAAACCTTCTAAAACACTGTAGATAGTGTTTCCAACCTTCAAATCCTCTCATGAGTCATTCTGAGTCCATTTCGGTGGTTTTCCGATCTAGTTGACCGTTTTGCCTTAATAGCTTGGTTGACTATCCCAACATTTTTTTTAAAGTCTGTTACCCCTGGGACAGTATTTTAAGGGTTTCTACCCATTTTTGGCCTTCCAGACCATTCCTGACCTTCCAGAACATTTCAGACCTTCCAGAGTCACTCTTAGTGAAATCAAGCCAAAAATTGCATGGTAGTCACTAATACAGGCGCCCAAATCTTTTGCCTTGTGTATTAAGGGTTGAAAGATACATTACTTGCCAAGCTTAAAACTTTCCTAAGTGGTTGGCACCACTAGCAATGGCGCCAAGCCAAAAATTGGCTTGGCGCCACTAGGAGGAAATTTGGCTTGGCGCCATTGCAACAAGCGTCAGGCCAATCTTCTGTTTATAAATATAGAGCCTCCTTCTGCATGAAAAGGTCCGCAATCTCAGTCTAGAAATGCTACCTCTCTAAAAACAGAGCTCGAATCCTCTCCAAACACTAAATCCTTCAAGTCTCTTCAATCCTTAGCCTCCATACACTTAACCCTAACACTTATACACATTCCATACACTCATATATAAGCCTCCAAACCTCCATTGAAGACTCAAGATGCTGTAACTTGGAAGCTCTCAAGGATTAAGCAAAACAAAGCAAATAAAGCAAGAAAACAAGAAGAATATAAGGTAGGCTCTCTCTTTATGTTTACGTACTTCCTCCTTGTCGCGTCCAGATTTTTCGCACTCGAGGAATACTCACCCAAGCGGGAAAAATGCTGTACTCTCTCGTTAGAACTCACCCTCCTAGAAGAATGAGTGCGACTAGGTTTGAATTGAAAACAGGTTTGAATAAAGGGCTTTTGAAAAAGATTCGGAGTCGCCACCTAACTTGATTAAGGTGAGTTAGGTCACCTAAAAACTAAGAATAATCCGAAAACTACACTTAGGGTTTTTGGAAAAACGATTTTGGAAAACATCCTCAAGAGAGGGTTTTTAAGAAAACAGGTTGTTTGGCAACCTTTGGAAAATATTTAGCCCTTTTTAAAAAATAACTCCTTTTTGGTCTTTCAAAAACAGTGATCCTAGGTTCGGAGGTTGGTTATATGTAGGGAAGACGCACTAAGCTATCACCCTACCCTGCCCTTTCTGTACCTACATGTCAATCTACCCTAGATTCACCTATGAGAGTCTTCAATTAACTAATGGTCAATCCTATTCACTTTAGAAAAATAATATTTGAAAAGAAACTAACATGATACATGATATGCAAGTGCAAGAAAAGAGAATTGAAAAATAGATTTGCAAAGAGATTGAGTTGAAATTGATTTGATTTGAAAATAGATTTGAAGAGATGGAATCGAAATTGGAAAGTTTGAAAATCGAAAGTAGAAATTTGAAAATAGAAATTTGAAATTGAAATTTGAGATTTGAGAAGATTTTGAAAACCACACCCATGAGGGTGGAATTGAAAGTTGGAAAAGTATTGTGACCGCACCTATGAAGGTTGCCTACGTATCCCTTTGGGGGAATCAGGTCAGTCGTAGTTCGGACCGGAGTCCGATTGAAAACAGAAGGGTTGATTTGAAAGAAAGAGATTGAATTGGAAGAAAGAGATTGAATTGAAAATTAGATTTGATTTGAGATTAGAAGAGGAGATTGGAAGTTGAAATTAAGAAGATTGAACTTTGATTTGAAAAGATTGATTTTGGAAAGATTTGGTTTTAGGAAAGATGGAGGTTTAGGAAACCTAGACTTAGGAAAGATGAGACTTAGGAAAGACTCAAGAGTTTAAGAAAGATTGGATTTAGGAAATGTTTGAATTAGGAAAGGTTCGATTTAGGAAAGTGTCATTTTTGGAAGGTTTTGAAATTAGAAAAGTTTCGACCTAGGGAAGTTTTGAAAATTGGAAAGTTTTGAATTTAGAAAGTTTTCGAAAAAGGAAAGGTTTTAAGATTAGGAAAGTTTTGAAAATTGAAAAGTTTCGTTTTAGGAAAGGTTTGAAAAAGGAAAGTTTTCAATTTAGGAAATGTTTGAATTAAGAAAGTTTCAACTTAAGAAAGTTTTAAATTAAGAAAGTTTTGAGTTTAGAAAAGTTTTAGATTGGAAAAGATGTTGAAGTTTTGGAAAGTTTAGAATTTTGGAGAGATTTAGGTTTAGAAAGATTTAACTTGAGAAAGTTTCAAATTTAGAAAGTTTTGAATTTGGAAAGAGTTGAAATTTAGAAGGTTTAAGATTTAGAAAGTTTTAGAGTTTTAGAAAATCTTGAGATTAGGAAAGGTTTGAGTTTAGAAAAAGTTTGAAAAATTAGATTTGGAAAGTTGAGATTTGGAAAAGGGGTAGGATTAGGAAAGGGTTGAATTAGGAAAGATTTTTATGTTTGAGTTTTGGAAGCTTAAGATTTAGAAAAGTGGAGGATTAGGAAGGATTTGAATTAGGAAAGATTCGGATTTGGGAGGGATTGGATTTTATTTCTAAAAGAGAAGGTTTGATTTTGTTTCCAAAAATGGAGGACGGGATCTAGTTTCCTAAACGGGGAGATTTGATTCGGTTTCCTAAAGGGAAGATAGGATTTGGCAAGGATTTGGAAAAGGAGATTCTAGAAACCCTAGTTTTGAAAGATTATAGTTTTAACATAGAAAAGAGGTTTTTGGAAACGTGTATGGTTTGGATGTAGAAAACGAGAGATTTTAGAAACCTAGGTTTGGGGCAAGGTTTGAAAACCATGTTTTTGAAAAGAAAATTAGGGTCTCCTAATTGTGGGTTCTAGGGTTTGATTTGGGTTCTAAGAAAAGAAGATTTTTGGAAAGTGCATTTTTGGAAACGAAGGTTTTCTAGAAGGGAATCCTAGGGAGGAGTTTTTGGAAAGTGTGTTTTTGGAAACATAGATTTTGGAAGGAAATCCTGGAGAGGAAATTTCTAGAAGGAAGATTTTGGAAAGAGAGTTTTTTAGAAAGGTTTTTGAAGAGAGTTTTTAGGAAGGGATTTTAAAGAGAAAGAGTTTTGGAAAGGAGTTGAAAGAGGGAATTTTGAAAAATAGATTTTGGAAGGAAGTTTTTGAAAACAATTTTGGAGAGGAGAGTTTTAGGAAAGTATGTTGAAAAAGAGATTTTTAGGAAGAGGGATTTGGAAAAAGAGTTTTTTTAAAAGGGCTAAAAACATTTTCACTTTCCTAAAGCGATTCTAGCCATAAGAGGGCTAGAACCACTTTAAGAAAGTGGTTTTGGAAAACAATAAGATTTGAAAATATAGACCAAAAAGATCACTTTTAATGTAGCACTTTCCTAAAGCAACCCTAGCCATGGAAAGGCTAGAATCACCCTAGGATTTTGGTTTTGAAAACAAGTTTTTGAAAAAGAGATTTTGATGCAATTTTGAAAACAAGTTTGAAAACGATTTTGAAAACGAATTTTGGAAGATGCAAGACTATGATATGCACAATACAATTTGGGGTCGTGAACATACAAGGCTAAAGCTTCACCACATAATCAAGGAGGCCGGACCTACGTGGTCTTTGGTTAGACTAGAAGAAAGCCCCCGGCACGGTGACTCTCCAATAGCCCAATCTTACACAGGGACCGAGAATCCCCTTGTTTCAAGCATGCAAAGAAAGGGGGGGAAAGAGATGAGGGATTAAAATAGAGAAAACCCAAGTGGGTTGGAGAGAGAAGAGAGAGGGGGAAGTGCAGAAAATTAAAGAGAAAGCTTACCGTATGTTTTCTTTATTTTGCGCGCCGCGCTATTTTCGGTCTTCAGTTTTTATCTTCTTCTTCAACCTTCAAGGGTTGTCTTCAAGCTTTAAATGGCAGCTCTTCAAGTCTTCAAAGGATGGTTGAAGGCTAGTGTATGAATGTATGGGGGTGTGTATGAGTGTATAGGAGGCTAGGGTGTGTGTATAGTGGCTAGGGTTTGGAAAACCTAGGGAGGCTAGGGTTTAGGAGATGCTCGAGTTCTGTATATCGAAATATATGATTCTTAGGTTAAGTTTGCAGACCCTTTTCACATTGAATGAGGCTCTGTATTTATAGAAGTCGGACAAACCTGGCGCCTGTTGCAGTGGCGCCAGGGCAAAATTCCTTCTGGCGCCACTAGGAGTGGCGCCAGGCCAAATATTGGCTTGGCGCCACTACTAGTGGTGCCAGCCAATTAGGAAACTATTAAGGTCGGCAAGCAACGTATCTTTGACTAGATTTGGGCGCCTGTACTAGTAACTACCATGTAATCTTTAGCCTGGCTTCACTAGGAGTGACTTCGGAAAGTTCGGGAATGATTTGAAGGAGCCGGGAATGACCCGGAAGGCCGGAAAGGAGCAGGAACACTTAAAATAGTGTCCTGGAGGTATTTGACTTGAAAAGTGAAGATAAAATGTGTTGGAAAAGTTGACTAGGCCTTTAGGGGCAAAATTGTCAATCGGACCGGGAAACTGTCGGGACAGACTCGGATTGTCCCGGAAGAAGACTTGGGATCTGGAAACATTATTTAGAATGTTCCCAGAGGTTACCGGTTTGATTCCCAGAGCCGGCGTGGTCGGAAAAGGAGACCAGCTCACTAGGGGCAAAACGGTCATTTTGTACCGGGTTTGCCGGGACTGACTCGGAATGATCTGGAAAGGTAAAGGGGAGTGGAGATTACTATAAAAAGTAGTCTCAGGAGGTTACCAGTTTGATACCCGGAGCGGGTGTAGTCGAAACAGGAGACCGGCCCTTTAGGGGCAAAACGGTCATTTTGTACCGGGTTGGCCGGAACTGACTCGGAATGATCTGGAAAGGTAAAGGAAGGTTGAGAACACTATCAAAAGTATTCTCGGGACATTACCGGTTTGATACCCAGAGCTGGTGTCGTTCCCGGGGCATTCGGATGCCTAGGGGCAAAATGGTCATCTTGACCGGAAAGTCTCGGAAAAAGTCCTAAGGGTAGTTTGGTCATTTTTCACCAAAGTGGGCTAACAGACACTGGTGTTGACCTAGGTTTTGAGTGTTTCTGCCACTCTAACAGTGTGAGTATTTCCGCTACTCGGACGGGGTTGATGATTTGTGAGTATTTCCGCTACTCGGACGGGGTTGTGAGTATTTCCGCTACTCTAACGGCTTCGTGAGTATTTCTGCTACTCTAACAGTTTTGTGAGTACTTCCGCTACTTTAATAGTTTATGAGTACTTCCGCTACTCTAACGGTTTTGTGAGTATTTTCGCTACTCTAACGGTTTGGTGAATAGTTTCGCTACTCGGACCGTCTCGAGGAATAAACTGTCTCGAGAGAGGGATTGGAAAGGGGTCTTACCGTCTCCAAAGAGACGTGCCTGGATTGAAACCGTCTCGAGGAATAAACTGTCTCGAGAGTGGGATTGGAAAGGGGTCTTACTGTCTCCAAGGAGACGTGCTTGGATTGTGAGTGTTTCCACCACTTTAACGGTTTTGTGAGTATTTCCACTACTCTAACGGTTTTGTGAGTAGTTTTGCTACTAGGACCGTCTCGAGGAATAAACTGTCTCGAGAGAGGGATTGGAATTGGAATAAGAAAGGACAATGCCCCTAAGGGCATTTGGGTCATTTTGCCTCTATTTGGGCCTGATAGGCCCACGAAGCGATGGAAAGACGGAATTTGGACCTTGAGAATTGGTTTCGATAGGAATATACCCACAATGACTTGAAAACAAGTCTGGACGGAGTGTAGACTGCCGAGCGGTCAAAAATGGGGTGCTTACATCCCTCTCTCGTTTTCCTCCTAACCTACTTGGGTTTTCTTCTATTTTAATCCCTTATCTTTTTCCCCTTTTCTTGCATGCTTGAAACAAGGGTTTCCTCGATTCATATGTATGGAGGATGGTTGAAAGTCACCGTGTCGGAGGCTTTCTTCTAATTCAATCTTAGACCATGTGGATTCGGCCCCCTTGATTATGTGGTGAAGCCAACCTTATATGTTCACGACCCTACTTGCATTATGCATATCATGTTCATATATCTCTTCAAAATTATTTTCAAAAGTTATTTTCAAATTTACATCAAAATCCTCTTTCAAATTTGCATTCAAAATCTTATTTTCAAAATTACACTCCTAGAGTGATTCTAGCCAATTCATGGTTACAGTTGCTTCAGGAAATATTCATTGTGACCATCAAGGTTTATATTTTGGGTGTAAACCCTAACTTGTTTTTCATCAAAACCACAATCTTAAGATGATTCTAGTTATTCCATGGTTAGGGTTGTTCTAGGAAAGTGTGATATTCAATGTGATCATCTTGGTCCATATTTCAAAATCTATGTTATTTTCAAAACTACAAACTTAGAGTGGTTCTAATCTCTTCATGATTATAATAGTTTTAGGTAAGTGAGACATTCAAAAGGTTTTCAAAGAGTCCATATTCAAGTTCCCTTCAAAATTGTTTTTCAAACTTCTCTCTAAAAACTCTTTTCCAAAAAGCACTTTTCAAACTCCTTTACAAAAATTCTCTTTAAAAATTCACTTTCTAAAATCTCTCTTCAAGTTTCTTTCCTAGAAACTCTTTTCAAAAGATTTCCTTTCCAAAAACTCTTTTTCTTGGAGTCTATTGTCGCGCCCAGATTTTTCGCACTCGAGGAATACTCACCCAAGCGGGAAAAATGCTGTACTCTCTCGTTAGAACTCACCCTCCTAAAAGAATGAGTGCGACTAGGTTTGAATTGAAAACAGGTTTGAATAAAGGGCTTTTGAAAAAGATTCGGAGTCGCCACCTAACTTGATTAAGGTGAGTTAGGTCACCTAAAAACTAAGAATAATCCGAAGACTACACTTAGGTTTTGGAAAACGATTTGAAAATATCTCCTCGAGAGAGGGTTTTTTACGAAAAACAGGTTGTTTGGCAACCTTTGGAAAACATTTAGCCCTTTTTGAAAAATAACTCCTTTTTGGTCTATGAAAACAGTGATCCTAGGTTCGGAGGTTGGTTACGTGTAGGGAAGACGCACTAAGCTATCACCCTACCCCGCCCTTTCGGTACCTACATGTCAATCTACCCTAGATTTACCTATGAGAGTCTTTAACTAGCTAATGGTCAACCCTATTCACTTTGAAAAACAATGTTTGAAATAAATATGACGCATGAGATGCAAGTGCAAGATAAGAGAATTGAAAAATAGATTTGGAAAGAAATTGATTTGATTTGAAAAAGATTTGAAGTGATAGAATTGAAATTGGAAAGTTTGAAAATTTGGAAATAGGAATTTGAAAATAGAAATTTTGGAATTTTGAAAATAGATTGGAATTTGAGATTTGGAAAGATTTTGGAAACCGCACCCATAAGGGTGGAATTGAAGGTTTGAAAAGTATGGTGACCACACCTATGAAGGTTGCCTACGTATCCCTTTGGGGGAATCAGGTCAGTCGTAGTTCGGACCGGAGTCCGATTGAAAATAGAAGAGTGGATTTGAAGAAGGAGATTGAATTGGAAATTGAATTTGATTTGAAATTAGAAGAGAGGATTGGAAATTGAAATTGAAGAGATTGGACTTTGAATAGAAGATTGAAAATTGGAAATTGGAATTTTAGAATTGAAAAGATTGAATTTTGATTTGAAAAGATAGATTTGGACTTGTTTTGGAAAGAGAAGGTTTAAGAAACCTAAACTTAGGAAAGAGAGGAGACTTAGGAAAGATTTGACTTGACTTGGAAGGTTTGGGAATTTAGAAAAGATTGGATTTAGGAAATGTTTGAATTAGGAAAAGTTCGATTTAGGAAAGTTTCATTTTTGGAAAGTTTTGAATTAGGAAAGTTTTGAATCAAGAAATGTTTTGAATTAGGAAAAGTTTAGTTTAGGAAAGGTTTTGAAATTAGGAAGTTTTGAAAGTTGGAAAGTTTTGAATTTAGAAAGTTTTAACTTAGGAAACTCTTGAAAGTAGGAAAGTTTCGTTTTAGGAAATGTTTGAATTAAGAAAAGTTTCAACTTAAGAAAGTCTTGAATTAAGAAAGTTTTGAATTTAGAAAAGTTTTAGATTTGGAAAGATTTGAAGTTTAAGAAAGTTTAGAATTTAGAAAGATTTGAAATTTAGAAAGTTTAAGATTTAGAAAGTTTTAGGGTTTTAGGAAATCTTGAAATTAGGAAAGGTTTGAGTTTAGGAAAAGTTTGAAAACTTGAATTTGGAGAGTTAAGATTTGGAAAAGGGGGGTTAAATTAGGAAAGGGTTGAATTAGGAAAGATTTGAAAGTTGAGTTTTAAAGTTTAGGAAAGATTTTTATGTTTAAGTTTTGGAAACTTAAGATTTAGGAAAGTGAAAGTTTAGGAAGGATTTGAATTAGGAAAGAGTTGGATTTTGAAATTTAAGGAAAGGTTTAAAGTTTGGGTTTAGGAAACTTATGGTTTAGGAAGGAATTGAATTAGGAAAGGTTTGGGATTAGGAGGGGATTGGATTTAGTTTCTAAAAGAAAAGATTTGATTTTGTTTCCAAAAACGGAGGATTGGATTTGGTTTCCTAAAGGGAAGATAGGATTTGACAAGGATTTGGAAAGGGGGATTCTAGAAACCTTAGGTTTGGAAAATTATAGTTTTGACGTAGAAAAGAGGTTTTGGAAACATGAATAATTTGGATGTGAAAACTAGAGGTTTTGGAAACCTAGGTTTGGGGCAAAGTTTGAAAATCATGTTTTTGGAAAGAAAATTAGGATTTCCTAATGGTTAGCTCTAGGGCTTGACTTGGACTCTAAGGAAAGAGATTTTTGGAAAATACGCTTTTGGAAATGAGTTTTTGGAAGGAAATCCTAGGGAGGAGTTTTTGGAAAGTGAATTTGGAAAGAGAGTTTTTGGAAAAAGATTTTAAAGAGAAGGAGTTTTGGAAAGTGTGTTTTTAGAAACGTAGATTTTGGAAGGTAGATCCTAGGGGGGAATTTCTAGAAGGAAGATTTTGGAAAAGAGAGTTTTTTGGAAAGATTTTTAGGGAGTGTTTTTAGAAAGTAAATTTTGAGGAAAAGATTTTGGAGAGGAGTTGAAAAAGAGAGTTTTGAAAAATAGATTTTGGAAGGGAGTTTTTGAAAACAATTTTGAAGAGGAGAGTTTTAGGAAAGTATATTGAAAAAGAGATTTTTAGAAAGAGGGATTTGGAAAAAGAATTTTTAGAAGGTGTAAAAATATCTCACTTTCCTAAAGCAATTCTAACTATAGGAAGGCTAGAACCACTTTAGGAAAGCGGTTTTGAAAACAACAAGACTTGAAAATATAGACCAAAATGTCACTTTTAATGTAACACTTTCTTAAAGCAACCCTAGCCATGGAAAGGCTAGAATCACCCTAGGATTGTGATTTTGAAAACATGTTTTTGAAAAAGAGCTTTTGATGCAATTTTGAAAACAAGTTTGAAAACGACTTTTGAAAATAACTTTTTGAAAATGAATTTTGGAAGATGCAAGACTATGATATGCACAATGCAATTTGGGGTCGTGAACATACAAGGTTAAGGCTTCACCACATAATCAAGGGGGCCGGACCCACGTGGTCTTTGGTTAGACTAGAAGAAAGCCCCCGACACGGTGACTCTCCAATAGTCCAATCCTACACATGGACCGGGAATCCCCTTGTTTCAAGCATGCAAAGAAAAGGGGGGAAAGAGATGGGGGATTAAAATAGAGAAAACCCAAGTGGGTTGGAGAGAGAAGAGAGAGGGGGGAAGTGCAGAAAATTAAATAGGGAGCCTACCTTGTATCTTCTTTAATTTGCGCGCCTTGCTTGTCTTCGGTCTTCGGTCTTCGTCTTGATCTTCTTCTTCAGTCTTCAAGGGTTGTCTTCAAGCTTTGGATTGCAGCTCTTCAAGTCTTCGAAGGGTGGTTGAAGGCTAGTGTATGAGTGTATGGGGGAGTGTATGAGTGTATAGGAGGCTAGGGTTTGTGTAAGGTGGTTAGGGTTTGGAAAACCTAGGAAGGCTAGGGTTTTTGGAGGTGCTCGAGCTCTGTATATCGAATTGTGTGATTTCTAGGTTAAGTTTTTAGACCCTTTTCACGTTGATCGAGGCTCTGTATTTATAGAAGTTGGACAAACCTGGCGCCTGTTGTAGTGGCGCCAGGGCAAATTTTACACTAGCGCCACTAGTAGTGGCGCCAGGCCATTTTTTTGGCTTGGCGCCACTGCTAGTGGGGCCAGCCATTTAGGAAACAATTAAGGTCAGCAAGCAACGTATCTTTGACTAGATTTGGGCGCCTGTACTAGTGACTACCATGTAAATTTTAGCTTGGCTTCACTAGGAGTGACTCCAGAAAGTCCGGGAATGATTTGAAAGAGCCGGGAATGACCCGGGAGGCCGGAAAGGAGCAGGAACACTTAAAATAGTGTCCTAGAGGTATTTGACTTGAAAAGTGAGGATTGGATGTGTCAAAAAGGTTGACCAAGCCTTTAGGGGCAAAGCGGTCAATCGGACTAAGAAACTGCCGGGGCGAACCCGGATTGTCCCAGAATAAGACTTGGGATCTGGAAACATTATTTAGAATGTTCCTAGAGGTTGCCGGTTTGATTCCCCGGGCCGGCGTGGTCGGAAATGGAAACCGGCCCACCAGGGGCAAAACGGTCATTTTGTACCAGGTTTGCCGGAACTGACTCGGAATGGTCCGGAAAGGTAAAGGAAGGTCGAGAACACTATAAAAAGTATTCTCGGGACATTACTAGTTTGATACCCAGAGCCGGTGTGGTCGAAGAAGGAGACCGGCCCTCTAGGGGCAAAACGGTCATTTTGCATCGGGTTGGCCGGAACTGACTCGGAATGGTCCGGAAAGGTAAAGGAAGGTCGAGAACACTATAAAAAGTATTCTCGGGACATTACCGGTTTGATACCTAGAGCCGGTGTGGTTCCCGGGGCGTTCGGATGCCTAGGGGCAAAATGGTCATCTTGACCGGAAAAGGTCCAAAGGGTAATTTGGTCATTTTTCACCGAAGTGAGCTAACAAACATGGGTATTGACCTAGGTTTTGAGTGTTTCCGCCACTCAGACGGGGTTGAGTATTTTCGCTACTCGGACGGGGTTGACGATTTGAGAGTATTTCCGCTACTCTAACGGTTCTGTGAGTATTTCCGCTACTCTAACGGTTCTGTGAGTATTTCCGCTACTCTAACGGGTCTGTGAGTATTTCCGCTACTCTAACGGCTTTGTGAGTATTTCCGCTACTCTAACGGTTCTGTGAGTATTTCTGCTACTCTAACGGGTCTGTGAGTATTTCCGCTACTCTAACGGCTTTGTGAGTATTTTCACTACTCTAACGGTTTTGTGAGTAGTTTTGCTACTCGGACCGTCTCGAGGAATAAACTATCTCGAGAGAGGGATTGGAAAGGGGTCTTACCGTCTCCGAAGAGACGTGCCTAGATTGGAACCGTCTCGAGGAATAAATTGTCTCGAGAGAGGGATTGGAAAGGGGTCTTACCGACTCCGAAGAGACGTGCCTGGGTTTTGAGTGTTTCCGCCACTCTAACGGTGTGAGTGTTTCCGCCACTCTGACGGTTTGGTGAGTGTTTCTGCCACTCTGACGGTTTTGTGATTATTTCCGCCACTCTAACGGTTTTGTGAGTAGTTTTGCTACTCGGACCGTCTCGAGGAATAAACTGTCCCGAGAGAGGGATTGGAATTGGAATAAGAAAGGACAATGCCCCTAAGGGCATTTTGGTCATTTTGCCTCTATTAGGCTCGCGAAGCGATGGAGAGACGGAATTTGGACTAGAGGATTGGTTTCGATTGGAATATGTCCATAATGACTTGAAAACAAGTCTGGACGGAGTGTAGACTGCCGAGCTGTCAAAAATGGGGTGCTTAAATCTATGTCAGGCCCTAGATCCCATGGTTAGGAAACCGTAATTTTCTTTCCTAAAAACATGACTTGCACTTTTGCTTCAAATCAAAGTTTCTAAAACCTCTATTTTTTACATCAAATCCTAGATTTTTCAAATCTCTACACCCAAAATCATAGGTTTCCAAATCCTAAATTTTCAAAATTCAACCTTTCGAATTCTATGTCAAATCCAATATTTCAAATTAGGAAATTAGATCAAATCTTTCAAATTAGAAAACTAGATCAAATCCTTCAATTTTAGAAACCAAATCATATCACCTCTTTTGGAAATAAAATAAAATCATCTCTTTTGAAAATAAAATATAAATCTTCTACCTTAGGAAATAGGAATCAAATCTTTCCTAATTCAAATATTTCCTAATTCCAATCTTTCTTAGATCCACAACTTTCTAAATTCAAAACTTTCCTAAGTTTAAACTTTCCAAATTCCAAATTTTTTCAAAGTTGAAATCTTTACAAATTCAAGACTTTCCTAAAATGAAACTTTCTTAAAATGAAACATTCCTAAAATCAAAACTTTCCTACAATGGAACTTTTCTATTTTGAAACGTTCCTAATTCAAAGCTTTTTCAAAATCCAACCATTCGTAAACCTTAACTTTTCAAACCATTCTAAGTCAAGTGTTTTCTAAATCAAATCAAATCTCTTTTCAAATCCTTTTTAAATTTCACTTTCCTAATTCGAACCTTTTCCTAATTTGAACCTTTCCTAAATCCAACTTGTTGACTCAAGGTTGATCCCCATGTTGATTTTGATGATAACTAAACCTTGTGTTATTTTACTAATGCATTTACTTAGTGTATAGATTAATAAAAATTATAATTTAGACTTAGAAGTTTGACTTAAAGTCTAATAAATGTCAAAGTGGATGCACAACAAGCTAAGTTCAAACAAATGCACCAAGAGTTATGCAATGCACCAAACAGAACAATGGCACTTATTCCATCTTCAAACAAATGATTTGCATTCAAAGAGATTGAAGGTGTTCAAAAGAAGATTTCATCAAGTATGCATAGACTCAATAAAGTTGACTTCCATTCGAAGAGATTGAAGGTGTTCAAAACAAGACTTCATCAAGTGTGCAAAGATCAATTGAAGATGACTTGATCTTGAAGAGATTGAAGATGTTTGAGAAGAATTCATTTTAATTATAAAATCTCTACAAACAATCCAAATGAAGATTTCATCTGGGATGTAAAGAATCAATGAAGATGATATGTATTCGGAGAAATGAAGATGTTCAACAGTAGACTTTATCAAACTTATGAAAGACTTATTGAAGCGATCCTAAAGAAGAAAGAAGGATGTGCAGCAAAAAGAAAGAGCTCGACAATGAGAAGTCATATAAAGCTCTACATGAATGAAAAAGTGATTAGCAACAGAAAGAGAGAGCTCGGTAATGAAAAAGAGCTCGACATTAATGGAATGAATTTCTGACAGTTTGGAAACCAAGAAAAGATGATTATCAAATGTTAGATTCAATCTAAATTGAATAGATGACAACTTTGATGAATTAAATACTTTGATCTATCATCATACCCCAAAGAGAAGACTCCTTGAATATCTTATTGTATTGCTGAAGCTGAACTTAATCATTGGAAGAATGAATGAAGATTTCTGAGCAATGTGTCGACACATGAACTTGAAGAGTCGACACATGAAGACAGACGCCAAAAGTTTAAAGGAAGAATGATCAAGTGTCGACCCATGGAATTGATGTGTAGACACATGGAGACAGTTGACAACATTTGAAAAATACAGACCAGATGTGTCGACACATGAAACCAAGTGTCGACACTTGAAAAATAACGGTTAGTTTTTCTAACATTATAACATATTGGACTTGCGTTAAATGAGCCCCAACAACCTCCAATGGATGAAATTATTATAGGGGTTTATATACAAGCTTCCAACTGCATTTATATAGAAGAGATACAAGAAAAACAAAAAGGACTGACTGATCAAGCTACGAAAATCTGAACATTGCTTTTGACTTTATTTTGGCATTAAGTGAGCTTTTATTTTTCTATCGACTCTTGATAGAGAGTTTATATTTCATTTGTATAACATTTTATACACCTGTAAGTGAGAGTTTAAGAGTTCTTTTATAGAAGAAAAACTCTTATAAGGTAGACTGGATCTTGGACAAAACTACTTGGTAGTTGGAAGAACTTAGGAAGAAGTTCTTGTGTAAAAGTGATATGAACATTTGGTAAATCAATATCCATTTTGTAACTGGAGATTGCATAGTGGAGGAAGACTTCAAGGGGATCTTGGGGTGAGGACACAGACCACGAATTGTGGTTGAACCTCGATAATTCTTGGTGTGCCTTCTATTGCGTTGTTTTCATTTCTCTTTTGATTACATTGCATTATATATATATATATCTTGATCACTGTTCTATTGATTAGATTAATTTTAATCAATCTTAATTGATATTAATTTATGAAAAACCCAATTAACCCCCCCCCCCCCCCCCCTCCTTAGGTTGCCGTTTGGGCTAACACAACTTTCTTATATCGAATTTTTCCAATCTAAATCAAATCCTTTTCAATTGAGCTACATGTTCCAAACTTAGGTAACCTAAACCCTAGGAGGCCTAAACCCTAGCTCAACCCTAACCCTAAAGTTAAAAAGCTTCAACTCCTTTCTAGAACTACTTTCTAAACCAAGATGGTTTTTCAACTTCAATCTAATTCAAAATGTTTTCAAAACTCAACTCCATCTTTCCAAATCAAGTCCAAGTTTTTTTTCCAAGCTCAAACGCTTTTTCAAGTCTAAGTTCAATTTTAAATCAAATCTCGATTTCATATCTTCTATTCTAAGTTCAAATCAAATCCTCTTTCAAATCAAA
Source organism: Euryodendron excelsum (assembly GCA_033060915.1). Classification (NCBI taxonomy): domain Eukaryota; kingdom Viridiplantae; phylum Streptophyta; class Magnoliopsida; order Ericales; family Pentaphylacaceae; genus Euryodendron; species Euryodendron excelsum. Next base: position 30,335,062 of record CM065386.1, read on the forward strand.
CTCTTTTTCTAATAAAATATTTTCAAATCAAAATTTCAAAAACCACAAAATATCTATTTTCAATCGGATTCTTGTCCGAATTATGACTGACCTGATTTTCAAAAAGTAATACGTAGGCAACTCTCATGGGTGCGGTTATAACCTTTTTCAAGTTTCTATTTGCACAACCTTTTTCAAACTTCCAATTCCATGATCTATTTCAAGTTTCTAATTCCAAAATCTATTTTCAAATATCCAATTTTAATTTCTAAAACCCTCTTTCAAAAGTCAAATCAAGTCTTTCTAAATCTATTTTCAAAATCAAATCAAGTTCTTTTCAAGTCTATTTTCCAAATCAAATCAAATTGTTGCACGTGCATACTATGCATCATGTCAATTTTATTTCTAAAAGTTCTTTTCTAAAGTGGATAGTTTTGGACATTTATTAAACGAAAATTTTGAATGAGTGAACCTAGGGTGAATAGACATGTAGGTACCGCAAGGGCGGGGTAGGATGATGGCTTAGTGCATCTTCCCTATACGTAATTAACCTTCGAACCTAGATCACTGTTTTTCAAAGACAAAAAATGGAGTTATTTTTTTAAAAATGGGCTTAAATATTTTCAAAAGTTGCCAAACAACCTGTTTTCTTAAAAATCTTCTCTTGAGGAAGTTTTCAAAAACTCTAAGTATAATCTTTGGATTGTGCTTAGTTTTAGGTGACCTAACTCATCATAATCAAGTTAGGTAGCGACTCCAAAACTTTTTTCCAAATGCCCTTATTCAAAATTAATTTTCAATTCAAACTTAGTCGCACTCGTCCTTCTAGGAGGATGAGTTCTAACGAGAGAGTACTGTGTTTTTCTCACTTGTTTTTCTCGAGTGTGAAGGGGCGCAATACTAGCCCGCCAATATAGAATGTCCACTATTTAGCACGTCAATCGGAAAAGTACCTAAGGCCTCCAGACGATAAGACCATCTAGCAGCTTCCTAAGATCAGACAATCTCAGGAATGAATGCATACCGTCAGAGTGATAGAAACACTCACAAACATCGTAACCATCAGAGTGGCAGAAACACTCGCAAACAAGTTGACATTGAGAATTGCCAACAAAATCCCTATGGCACGGGACCGAACATGCCTCTTGGTTGTGACACGTTTACGGAAGGACAGGATACCTTTGGAAACCAACTCGTTACACACTGTCAGAGTGACAACAATACTCAAAACCCAAGTTAACACCAGTGTCTACTAGCCCACTCTGGTGAAAAATAACCAAACTACCCTTTGGGCCCTTCTATCACGCTTATCGAGAAAGTACCTAAGTCCTTAGAGCTATAAGTACACCCTTTCTAAAATTGTCCCAAAGACAATCTGGCATGTTTGAGTGCCTTTCAGTCGGTTCTGGATCAATTTCGAGACCATCCGGTTAAAATGACCATTTTGCCCATAGGCGTCCGATCGCCTCTAGGAACCACATCGGCTCTAGGTATCAAACTGGTTACCTCCCGAGGATGCTTTTCATAGTATTCCTCATCTTCCAATGCCTTTTCAAATCATTTCGGGTCTATTCCGGCAAGCTCGGTGCAAAAAGACCGTTTTGCCCTTGGTGGGCTGGTCGCCTTTCCAACCACACCGGCTCTGGGTATTATAAACACCCCATTTTTGACCGCTCGGCAGTCTACACTCCGTCCAGACTTGTTTTCAAGTCACTGTAGGCGTATTCCAATGGAAACTAACTCTCTATGTCCAAATCCCTTCTGTCCATCGTCTCGTGGGCCCACCAGGCCCAAATAGAGGCAAAATGACCAAAACGCCCTTAGGGGCATTGTCCTTTCCTTTCCAACTCCAACCCCTCTCTCGAGACAATTTATTCCTCGAGACGGTAAATCTATTCCAATCCAGGCACGTCTTTTCGAAGACGGTAAGACCCCTTTCCAATCCCTCTCTCGAGACAGTTTATTTCTCGAGACGGTTCCAATCCAGGCACATCTTTTCGGAGACGGTAAGACCCCTTTCCAATCCCTCTCTCGAGACAGTTTATTCCTCCAGACGGTTCCAATCCAAGCACGTCTTTTCGAAGACGGTAAGTCTCCTTTCCCATCCCTCTCTCAAGACAGTTTATTCCTCGAGACGGTCCGAGTAGCGAAAATACTCACAAAACCGTTAGAATAGTGGAAATACACACAAATAGGTCGATATAGGGAATTGCCAACAAACCCCTATGTCACGACGACCGCCGTCAGAGTGGCGGAAACACTCAAAACCCAGGTCAACACCAGTGTCTGTTAGCTCTCTTTGGTGAAAAATGACCAGACTGCCCATTGGACTTTTTCCAGGACTTTCCGGTCAAGATGACCATTTTGCCCCTAGGCATCCGAACGCCCCGGGAATCACACCAACTCTGGGTATCAAACTGTTAATTTCCTGAGATTACTTCTTATAGTATTCTCAACCTTCCTTTACTTTTCTGGATCATTCCGAGTCAGTTCCGGCCAACCCGGTGCAAAATGACCATTTTGCCCCTAGGAGGCCGATCGCCTTTTTCTAACCACGCCGGCTCTGGGTATCAAACCGGTAATTTCCTGAGATTACTTCTTATAGTATTCTCAACCTTCCTTTACTTTTTCGGATCATTCCGAGTCAGTTCCAGCCAACCTGGTGCAAAATGATCGTTTTGCCCCTAGGGGGCTTGTCGCCTTTTTCTAACCACGCCAGCTCTGGGTATCAAACCGGTAATTTTCTGAGATTACTTCTTATAGTATTCTCGACCTTCCTTTACTTTTCCAGATCATTCCGAGTCAGTTCCGGCCAACCCAGTACAAAATGACGGTTTTGCCCTTGGTGGGCCGGTTTTCTTTTTCGACCATACCGGCTCTGGGTATCAAACCGGTAACCTCCAGAGACTACTTTCTATAGTGTTCTCAACCTCCCTTTACCTTTCCGGATCATTCCGAGTCAGTTTCGGCAAACCCGGTGCGAAATGACCGTTTTGCCCCTGGTGGGCAAGTCACCTTTTCTGACCACACCGGCTCTGGGTATCAAACCGGCAACCTTTGGGAACACTCTAAATAATGTTTCCAAATCTCGAGTCTTCTTTCGGGACAGTCCAAGTCCGTCCCGGTAGCTTCCCAATCCGATTGACTGTTTTGCCCCTAAAGGCCCGGTTAACCCTTTCGACGCATCCTATCCTCACTTTTCAAGTCAAATACCTCTAGGGCACTATTTTAAGTGTTCCTGCTCTTTTCCAGCCTTTCGGGTCATCCCCGGTCCTCCAAAATCCTTCCCGAACTTTTCGGAGTCACTCCTAGTGAAGCTAGGCTAAGAATTGCATGGTAGTCACTAGTACAGGCGCCCAAATCTAGTCAAAGATACGTTGCTTGCCGACCTTAAACATTTCCTAAATGGCTGGCACCACTAGTAGTGGCACCAAGCCAAAAAAATGGCCTGGCGCCACTGCAACAGGCGCTAGTGTTATCTAACCTCTATTAATACAAAGCCTCCTTCAACGTGAAAAGGATTCGCAAACTCAACCTAAAAATCATATATTTCGATATACAGAGCTCGAGCACCTCCAAAACCCTAGCTTCCCTAGGTTTTTCAAACCCTAGCCACCATACACTAAACCCTAGCCCCCTATACACTTATACACACCCTCATACACCCATACACTAACCTTCAACCCTCTTTCGAAGACTTGAAGAGTTGCAATCTGAATCTTGAAGATTGAAGGCGACTCTTGAAGATTGAAGACGACGATCAAGACAAAGATCGAAGACAAGCAAGGCGCGCAAAATAAACAAGACATACGGTAGGCTCCCTATTTAAATTTCCGCACTTCCCCCCTCTCTCTTCTCTCTCCTAACCCACTTGGGTTTTCTCTATTTAATCCCCCATCTCTTTTCCCCCTTTCTTTGCATGCTTGAAACAAGGGGACTCCCGATCCATGTGTAGGATTGGGCTATTGGATAGTCACCATGTCTGGGCCTTTCTTCTAGTCTAACCATAGACCATGTGGGTCTGGCCCCCTTGATTATGTGATGAAGCCTTAGCCTTGTATGTTTATGATCCCAAAATTGCATTGTGCATATCATGATCTTACATCTTCCAAAAACCATTTTCAAAGTTGTTTTTCAAATCGTTTCCAAACTTGTTTTCAAAGTTGCATCAAAATCTCTTTTTCAAAACATGTTTTCAAAATCACAATCCTAGGGTGATTCTAGCTTTTCCATAGCTAGGATTGCTTTAGGAAAGTGTTACATTTAAAGTGACCAATACGGTCCATATTTTCAAATCTTGTTGTTTTCAAAACTGCTTTCCTAAAGTGGTTCTAGCCTTCTTATGGTTAGAATTGCTTTAGAAAAGTGAGATGTTTTTACACCTTCTAAAAACTCTCTTTTCAAAAATCCCTCCTCCTAAAAATCTCTTTTCCAACATGCTTTCCAAAAAGTTCCTCTTTCCAAACTTGTTTTCTAAAAACTCTTTCCCAAAATCTACTTTTCAAAACTCTCTTGTTTCAACTCCTTGCCAAAATCCTCTCCCCAAAATCCACTTTCTAAAAACGTTTCCTAAAAATCTTTCCAAAAACTCTCTTCAACAATCTTCTTCCAAAAATCCTTTTAAAAAACTCTCTTTCCAAAATCTTTCCTCTAGAAACTCCTCTCTAGGATTTCTTTCCAAAACCTTCGTTTCCAAAAACACACTTGCCAAAAACTCCTTCTCTTTAAAATCTTTTTCCAAAAACTCCTCTCTAGGATTTCCTTCAAAAAACGTGTTTCTAAAAACGTACTTTCCAAAAGTCCTTTTTCTTGGTGCCCAAGTCAAGCCCTAGAACTCACAATTAGGAAACCGTAATTTTCTTTCCAAAAATATGATTTTTAAACTTTACCCCAAACCTAGGTTTCCAAAACCTCTTGTTTTCTACATCCAAACTATACACATTTCTAAAACCTCCTTTCTACGTCAAAACTATAGTTTTCCAAACCTAGGGTTTCTAGAAACTTCCCTTTCCAAATCCTTGCCCAAATCCAATCTACCCGTTTAGGAAATTAGATCCAATCCTCCGTTTTTGGAAAACAAAATCAAACACTTCTTTTTTAAAAAAACAAAATCCAATCCCTTCCTAATCCAAATCTTTCCTAATTCAAATCCTTCCTAACCCTCCACTTTCCTAAACCTTAAATTTCCAAAACTTGAACATAACAATCTTTCCTTAAATTTCAAAATTCAAATCTTTCCTAACTCCACTCTTTCCTAATTCTACCCCTTTCCAAATCTCAATTTTCCAAATCTAATTTTTCAAACCTTTCCTAAGTTCAAACCTTTCCTAATCTCAAGATTTTTTAAAAACTTTAAAACTTTCTAAATCTTAAACTTTCTAAATTTTAAATCATTCCAAATTCAAAACTTTCTAAATTTAAAACTTTCTTATTTTCAAAAATTCCTTATTTTCAAAACCTTTCCTTTTTCAAAACCTTTCTTAGAATGAAACTTTCTTAATCTAAAACTTTCTAAACTCAAAACTTTCTTAATTCAAACCTTTTCTAAATCTTTCCTAATTTAAAATCTTTCTAAAATTCTAAGCTTTCCAAATTCAAAACTTTCTTAACTTGAAACTTTTCAAATTCTAAACCTTTCTTAAACTAAACTTTCCTAATTCAAAACATTTCTAAATTTAACACTTTCCAATTTCATAACTTTCCTAATTTCAAAGCTTTCCTAATTCGAAAACTTTCCTAAAATGACACTTTCCTAAAACGGAACTTTCCTAAATCGGACCTTTCCTAAGCCGAACCTCTCCTAAGTCGAACCTCTCCTAAATCCAATCTTTCTTAAACTCTTGAGTCTTTCCTAAGTCTCATCTTTCTTAAGTCTAGGTTTCCTAAACCTCCATCTTTCTAAAATAAGTCCAAATCTCTTTTCCAAGTTCTATCTTTTCAAATCAAAATTTAATCTTTTCAATTCCAAAATTCCAAATTCCAATTTTCAATCCTCTATTCAAAGTTCAATCTCTCAATCTTCCAATTCAATTTTCAGTTCAATCTCCTTCTTTAAATCAACTTTTCTATTTTTAATCGAACTCCGGTTCGAACTACGACTGACCTGATTCCTCCAAAGGGATACGTAGGCAACCTTCATAGGTGCGGTCACAAGTTCTTTCAAATTTCAAATTCCTCCATATTTTTCAAATTTCAAATTCCAAAATCTTTCCAAATCTCCAATCTATTTTCAAATTTCCAATTTCAAATTTCTATTTTCAAATCTCTACTTTCAATTTCCAAAACTTTTCAATTTCAAATTTCAAATCTCTTTCAAATCAAATCAATTTCTTTTCAAATTTATTTCTAAATCTATTCTCCAACTCTCTCTTATTTTGCACTTGCATCTCATGCATCATTTCTTTTCAAACATTGTTTTTCAAAGTGGATAGGATTGAACAATAGTTAGCTGAAGACTCTCATAGGTGAATCTAGGGTAAATTGACATGTAGGTACCGAAAGGGCGGGGTAGGGTGATGGCTTAGTACGTCTTCCCTACACGTAACCAATCTCCGAATCTAGATCACTGATTTCAAAGACCAAAAAGGAGTTATTTTTCAAAAAGGGCTAAATGTTTTCCAAAGGTTGCCAAACAACCTGTTTTCCTAAAAACCCTCTCTTGAGGTGATATTTTCAAAATCGTTTTCCAAAACCCTAAGTGTCTTCAAATTATTCTTAGTTTTTAGGTGACCTAACTCACCTTAATTAAGTTCGGTGGCAACTCCAGACTTTTTCCAAATGCCCTTTATTTAAATCAGATTTTCAATTCAAACCTAGTCGCACTCATTCTTCTAGGAGGGTGAGTTCTAACGAGAGAGTACAATATTTTTTCCGCTTGTGTGAGTATTCCTCGAGTGCAAAAAATCTGGGCGCGATAGGTACTAAATCGGTATTTTTCTCGAAGCATTCTTCATAGTGTTTCTAACCTTCTAATCTTCTCGCGGGCCACTCCGGGTTGGTTCCGGTGTTTTCTTGGTTCAAATGACCATTTTGCCCTTGGTGAGCCGGTCAGCCTTTTCAAATATTTCAGCATTATTTCTTAAGTCAGTTACCTCCAAGACACTTCTTCGAGGGTTCTTGTCCCTTCCCGGCCTTTTGGATCATTTTTGGACCTTTCAAAGTCACTCCTAGTGGAGCCAAGCCAAAAATTGCATGGTAGTCATTAGGATAGCGCCCAAATCTTTTGTTTTGCGTCCCAAGGGTCAAAAGATACGTTTCTTGCTGCCATAAAACTTTCCTAAGTGGCCGGTGCCACTAGTAGTGGCGCTAAGACAATAAATGGCCTGGCGCCAATCCTAGTAGCGCCAAGGTTAAAATTGCACTGGCGCCACTACAACAAGTGCTAGTTCCTATTTCAATTGCCTATAAATACTGACCATTTTTCAGTGTAAAAAGAGTTTGAAAACTCGGTCCACAAACTCTACCTCCCTAAAAATAGACCTCGAATTCTCTGAAAACCCTAATTCTCTCAAGTCTCCACAAATCCTAGCCTCCATACACTCAAACTCTAGCCTCTATATATCCTATACACTCAAATACAAGTCTCAAAACATTCATTGAAGATCAAGTGCTATATTTTCAAAGCTCTCAAAGTTCAAGTCAAGTAAAGCAAACAAAACAATTAAAGCAAGAAAAAGAAAAGGTTGGTTTTTTATTTACTTTATGGTAATCCCCCTTTTTTCTTTTCTCTCCTAACCCACTTAGGTTTTCTTCTCTTTTAATCTCCATGTTCTACCTCCTCTTCTTGCATGCTTGAAATAAGGGACTCCCAGGTTCATGCCTAGGAATAATTGTTGAAGGTTACTGTGTTGGGAGCTTTCTTTAAGTTCAACCTAAGACGGTGTGGGTTCATCCCCTTTGATTATGTGGTGAAGCCCAACCTTATATGTTCACGTCTCTATTGCATTGTGGTTTTCACTCATACATTGCATTTAAAGTTGTTTTTAAACTTGTATCAAAGTTTTTTTTTTTCAAAACTTGCATTCAAAATCTCTTTCTTTCAAACTTGTTTTTAAAATCACACTCCTAGGATGATTCCAGCCATTCCATGGTTAGGGTTGTTTTAGAAGAATGTTACATTCAATGTGATCATTATGGTCCATGTTTCAAACTCTAGTTGTTGTCAAAATTACAACCCTGGGATGGTTCTATTCTTTTTATAGTTCGAATCATTTTAGGAAAGTGAGATATTTAAGAGACTTGGAAAAGTCTATATTCAAACCCCTTTCCAAATAGTTTTTGCAAATCTACTTTCTAAAAACTCTTTTAAAAAATTTACTATAAAAAAACTCTTTGTCTCAGAGTCCAAGTTAAAAACTTGGAATCCATGATTAGGAAACCCTAATTCTTTTCTTAAACTTATGAGTTTCTAGTTGCCTTAAAATCATAGATTTCTAAATTCAAGATTTTCGAAACTCAAACTCTCCAATTTCAAGTCAAATCAAATCTTTCAATTTAGGAAACCAAATCTAATCCGCTAATTTTGGAAACAAAATCAAATCATCTATTTTTAAAAATAAAATTCAATCTTCAACTTTAGGAAATAGAAGTCAAATCTCTCATAATTCTAATCTTTCTTAATTTCAGTCTTTCTTAAATTCAAACTTTCAAATCTTTCTTAATTTCAAACTTCTAAATCTTTCTAAATTTCAAATCTTTTTAAATTTAAAACTTTCCAAATTTCAAATCTTTCCAAATTCAAAACTTTCTTAATTTGGGATTTTCTTAATTCAAAGCTTTCCTAAAATGGAACTTTCTCTTAATTTGAAACTTTCTAAAATGGAACCTTCCTAATTGAAAACTTTTTTAAAATTTAAATTTATAAAATCAAACCTTCCTATTTCAATCGCATGTTTCAACCCTAGGTTGTATAAACCTTGGGATGCATAAAGCATAATTCAACCATAACCCTAATGTTAGGAAGCTTCAACTCTTTTCTAAATCAAGATGATTTTCAAATTTCAATCTAAGTCAAGATGATTTCAAAACTCGATTTGATCTTTGCAAATCAAGTCCAAGTTTTATTTCAGGTTCAATTTTAAATCAATGTCAACTTCAAAGTTCGGTTTCAAGTCAAAGTCAATTTCAAATCAAAGTTTAAATTTAAATCTTCTAATCATGATTCAAATTAAATCTTTTCAAATAAAACTTTTCAAACACCTCAAAGTATCTATTTTCAATCAAACTCCGTGTCCGAACTATGACTAACCTAATTCCCAATAAAGGGATACGTTGGCAACCCTCATAGATGCGGTCACAATCTTTTCCAAGTTTCTAATTCCTCAATTTTTTTTTTTAAAGTTTCCAATTCCCTAACCTTTTTCAAGTTTTCAATTTTCACAATCTTTTTTTTAAGCTTCAAATCCTCTCTTCAAATCCACTTTCAAAATCAAATCTTTTTTCATGCACTTACATATTATGCATCATATCAAACCTCTTTCTAAAATTCTCAAAGTGAATATAATTAGACATTGGATAATCGAAGATTCTAAATGAGTGAACCTAGGGTGAATAGATACGTAGGTACTGCAATGACGGGATAGAGTGATAGTCTGGTACATCTTCCCTATACATAACCAACCTGCGAACCTAGAATCACTATTTTTGAAAGACAAAAAACGGAGTTATTTTCAAAAAGGGCTTAAATCTTTCTAAAAGTTGCCAAACAACCCATTTTCTCCAAAAACCTTCTCTTGGGGGAGGTTTCCAAAATCTTTTTAAAAACTCTAAGTTTAATCTTCGAATTGCACTTAATTTTAAGTGACCTAACTCACCTTATTAAAGTTAGGTGGCCACTCCAAACTTTTTTCCAAAGCCTTTATTCAAGTCAATTTCTAGCTTAAATCTAGTTGCACTCATCCTTCTAAGAGGATGAGTTCTAACGAGAGAGTACCGTGTTTTTCTCACTTTTGTATTTTCTCGAGTGCGAAAACTCGGGGTGAGACAGCTGGCAACTCCATTGGGGACTCTTAGAGGGTTAGGCTATTGTCATGTCTTTTCACCCTTCACTCATCTCGAATCTTTGATTAACTTGTCCAATTCTATCCATTTCTAATTTTTCAAGATCAACCTTTTCAAAGCTGTTTTAAAAAACATGCCATTGCTTGCATTCAATTCATTTCAATAATTCAATCTTACATTAAGTCTGTCATCAAGATACTGATTTTGTGCATTTTTTTTGTAGGTGGACCTTTGTTCACATTTTATTTTAGGTTATATTAACTGCTATTTATGTCATGAAAGAATAGGATGGACTGAACATAATGGATGAGAGTTGTTGGGCCATTTCCTCCCCTTTTCAAAATTTGACACACGCACTGCACGTGCATTTGCATTTACATCTTTGCATTATTACCTGATTATGACCCTTCTAGTTAGAAGGGGGATAGTTCTTTGGTTGTAGGTGGATGTTGTGTCAGTTTCTTAGCCTACGGCCTTATGATGGTCCCCCCGCTCAAATCACTAACCGATAATGGCACCACCTCGGGGAGTGGGCCTAGATTTGAAGATATGGGAATCGAGCCTTCTTAGGAAGCATTAGTAAACCTTCAACCTCATGCTTATATAGAAACCCATGCATAGCCGAACCTCTGTCAGATTTAAGACATGCACGTCAATTTCAAAACTATGGAGGAAAGGACAACTGCTTTACTTTCCTTTATCCTTGTCTATTCCTGCTGTTATACTGCTTGTATAAATACTCATGCATGCATATTTACTTTACAATTCTATTTCCTCTCTCTATACTCTTTTGCATATTCATGGCATACATTTCAAGTCATTCTATAAAGAGGAGCCCCAATCACTCTATGCTCACGGAGATAGGAATACCAAGAAGACAAGAGGCAAGACAAGGAGCAACCAAAAAGCAAGGTCTCTCAATGACCTCCTCAATATCAAATTCAAAGAAGAAAAATCCGAAGACTCAAGAGTAGTCTTGGATTTCAAATGTAAAAGTAGATAGGCAAAGTCCTAGGGAAAATATTCCCCCTCCCCCTATTACAATGTACTGTAATTGCATGTACTCAAGCTTGAATTCAATGAATAGGTTACTACCTTTTCTTTATTTCCATGAATGAATATATGAATGTATGAATGATTCCAGACACAAGTATAATATTTGCATACAGGGGTAGCCCCCTATCTCTAAAAAGTGAGCCAAAGAAAAAAAAGAAGAAGAAAACATCATGCTTAGTCTCCCTCTCAAAGTAGGGGCATTCATAAGACATGCATTGTATAAAACTTTTAAATCAAGACACTAACTTCTCTTTTGTTTCTTGTATTCTTTTCTCTCCCCCATCTTCCAAGGCCAAGAACATGAAAGGTTGAACCAAGGACAAAAAGGGGGTCTTCTAAAAGTTGCTTGTTTATTGCTATTATGCTATTCACATATTTGCAGCTATTCTGTGCATGAATTAATATCCATTCCAAGATAAGAGTTCCAAGAAACTCAAGTTATTGGATTCTCATGTATTTAATCAACCGTAGAGAGAAAGGAACAATCCAATCTCATGTTAATCGAACCTACCAAAACTCCTAAGGGTTCCTTAACCATAAGGATTCATGACATGCATAGAACCATGTTTCAAGAGGGGTCCAAATTCCTCTCTGTCCGTGGAGGCAGGATTGCCCGAATAGAGAATCATCAACCGACCCTTGCTGAAGAGGTAATTTATTGCATAATAAGGGTAAAACCCCACCTCTAAATGGACTCATCATAATGCCTAGATTCCCTCAAAGAAGGCATCTCCGTAGAACATATATTGTATAAAACCTCTAGCTTCGCATGCTAACTGCATTTTATTTTTGTTTTTCTTTTTCCAGGTAAAAGCGCATAACTGAACTCATAGAATCCCTCTAGCATCCCATCCAATTCAAACTCATGCAAGGATGAGCCTAGTTATTGGAAGAGGCTTAACTTACATTGAAGAGTAAGAAGAACTGGCCATCGATCTACAAGATGTTACCTTCACGCCATATTGCGACAATCACCATCCATGTGGAAAAAGACTTGATGATTTGTAAAGTTCTATCAGTCCCATGCATTGCTACAACAGAACCCTCTAACTTCTAAGCTTTTAAACGCATGTCAACAGCCCAAAAAGATTTGTCTCATTCTAGTCATTCGACAGTTGAGAACATGGTCGCTAACCACCTCAGCAGTAAAGGCTTCCAACATGGGGAAAGGACTAGGGGCACAACTATAGGGTGATCTTCATCTATAACAATTCAACGATTAGCATCATACTTGTAGGATGTGATATTGTCCCCCTCCAAAGGACACTAAGTGAAAGGGTCGACCCAAAATCCAACCATTAAGCAACAGACATCAATCAACAGTCTGGCATCCCTCAAATCAGTTCAAATCCCAGAGGACTCACTATGAAGGTTGTTACACAAAAAAGATGCCTCAGCCTTAGGCACTGATCCTTTAATATCAGCTTATCTTCCTCAAGTAGCAAAGTTGATAAATTAAACCGCCTTTCATATTCCCAAACCTTGAAGGCCTTAGTAAAGTCTATAGGAGGAACCTGTTGGTTTTAACTTATCAAAGTATCTAGTACATAACGGGCTAATCTAAAATAAATGACTTTTGATCATTGATTAGACTACATATGTGGAGTTTATCACTGCTAACAACCTTTGCTAGCCGTAGATTAGGGTTAATTATACTCTTTTGGCTATATATTGTATTTCACCTAGTACTTAATCATATTTTAGGCATTTAAAGCTAAAGGAGTTGATTTGGAGTCAAAGAAGTAATCCGGTCTGTGGGCGTAGCTTGTCGAGGAATGTTGTCGGGGCCTTGTCTCGAGAAATGTGTAAGTTTTTACTCGTAGCTTGGAATGAGATGAATGATACGCCGTTAGAAAGCTCTCTTTAAGTACACATGTTTGCATCTAATAAGCATCACCGAATTTTGACTCCAAGAGCCTCAAACAAGTTGAAACAAAAAGGGGTAAAAAAGGGGTTCAGCGTTCAAACGCCACAAATTCCGTTTGAACTGTAAGAGGCAAAAGCAAAAACAAAAAGAGAAAAAATGGCATGGTGTACGAATGCCAAAACTTAGCGTTCGAATGGCCAAAGAGCATGCAAAATCAAATTTGCCTGGCGTTCGAACGATGGGATGAACCTGTAAACCAACTAGTCGCGTAGCCGCTATAAGTCCTAAGGTTGAGGCAATAGGTGTAAAACGTTGACCGGCTAGGGTACATCTAGATCACCCGTAGGTATTAATCTTTATATAATTTTGAATCTGAATACTTAAATGATAAACAATTAAGTTCCCTAATGAATCATTTAACGAGAACCATGTCTTCGGTGTCTAGGCAATCTCATAGTAGTAATGACACTTCAATACTTAACCAAGAAGAACAATGTTTTCCTCCTCCCAATTGGACACCTCCTCGTGTCTCTGTCCGTCAAGTTTATCAAATTAAACCTTTTGATTTTTTTGTCCAATTATACTATCAAAACTGTCGAACAAACAATTCCTTTTACAGAATCATCTCAACAAATTCAACTTCTCAGTCAAAATCTTATTAACAAATACAAACAACAAAAATACAATTATTTACACTTAGGATTAGTACAAGTTGATGTTGTTCCCTTAACCCGTCAGGGTCAAAATACTGCAATTCTTTTAACTTTACAAGATAAAAGACACACAACATTTATCAACAGTACCTTAGGTTTAATTGAAACAAGTCTTTATAGTGGGCCTGTCCATTTTGATTGTTATCCTGGATATGCTGTATGTCTCCAAGATACTGGTATTCTTAAAGTCCTCACACTTAAAATTAAAACTTCTGGTTATGACTTAGGACCCGGCAATATCCCTTTTTCCATTATTTATCGAATCCACCTCAAAGCCATGACTACACTTATAGATCCACGTTGTAAGATCACAAGCCCCAAAGGCGAAACACTCCTTATTTATACGAATAGTGACTCCAATATTAGTACTCGCAAGACCATACGTTGGGAAGATGTTAATCTCCCATTAGAATGGACTTTAGACAATGAAGTTCCATCTACAACCATAGAAAACAAAAATTTAGAATATATTCATGAAAGCACTGATGGCAGTGTTCATATCAAATTCACCAATACTGCGGCAGGGTCATCTCGACCACGATTCTCAGATGTTGGATCATCTGCTAGCACTCAATTTCAATCTTTCCCACCTAGGAGTTCTTTTTCCTCTGTCCCTTCTTCTTCAATGCATTTTAGATCTCCTGTCTTACAATCTGTCACAACTTCTAATGTTGCACAACCTATTTATACACAAGATGATTTTCCCCAATCTCCCACACTATCTCAAATGCTTCCAGATCCTCCTCTTGATCCTCAAATAAATATGATAGAACAAGAATTTATTTTTGACAAATCTATTTTAATTCGTGATTTTAATTCTCCCCAAAATACACAAAAGAAGAATTGGTTTTTAAAAACCTTTGATGAAATTGCTCGCCTTCCTATATGTGAAGAATACTATCAGTTTGTTCAAAATAACAAAATTTATTTAAGTTTCTTTGACTGGTTTGAATATTATTCTAATTATTTTGACCAACTTAATGTTATTACCACTACTGAAAACCAATGGGTTACTTCCAACGATATTATTAAACCTTCTATTCATCCCCCTCTAGAAGAAATTCATATTCAACACCGATCTAGTATTATTACTGCTTCCCCTTTCAAACTTAAGCCTGATACTTCACCTCCTAATGCCAAAGATATTTCTAATATTTTACAACAAAATAATTTACAAATCAAACACTTAAAACTATAGGTGACCAATTAACTCGTGTAGAAAACTTTATCAGCAAAGATCAAGTCACTACACTCACCACTACTGAAACCCCTCTATTTACACCACATGAAGTCCCTTCACATCTTCAAAATGAATTAAGTAATCAAGACTTTTCTTCTCAAATTGATCATAAACTTGCACAACTTGATCATGTTATCCGTGTTGTCACTGCACCTGACACACCTCCATCTACTTCTAAAACTCTTAATACTATATCTCAACCAACCCTTTCTGAAGTTGAAGAGATTGAACAAACCATGAATGATTCCCAACCTTTAGAACTCAATGCTACCCAGAATAAAAAACAAAAATGGAAATATCAAAACCGCTATGAAACCAATAACACTAAAAATTATTATCCCCGTCCTACTCTTCCTGATATGCAATATGAAGAAAGAAATCAATTCACTCAAGCTGCTTATCATGGTGGTACCATTTATGAATGGAAATTTTGATGGTATGACTGAATATCATATTCTTAACAAACTCCAAGAAATGACAATGGTTGCTTTAGCCTACAAAACTAAACAAAAATCTTCTGATTTTGCTGTTGCTCAAGCTTTAGTTGCTGGTTTTACTGGTCATCTTAAAGGATGGTGGGATCATTTTTCTCACCTCTAGTGAACGCACTCAAATCCTTACTGCAATCAAAACTGATTCAAATGGTACACCCATCAAAACTGAAGACAATCAAACAATTGAAGATGCAGTTAGTACCCTTATCTTTTCCATTTCTAGGCACTTCTTAGGGCGTCCTTCCAAAGTCCAAGCTGTTACCTCTGAAATCCTCAATAATCTTAGATGTCCAAAACTTCAAGATTTCCGTTGGTATAAAGATGTTTTCTTAACTAAAGTTATGTTACGTGATGATTGCCGTCAAACACATTGGAAAGAAAAATTTTTAGATGGTCTTCCCAAACTATTTTCTCAAAAAGTTAAAGACAAACTCAAAGAAAACAACAATGGCATTGTCCCTTATGAACAACTCACTTATGGTGACTTAATTAATGCCATCCAAACCCAAGGTCTTGAACTTTGTACCAACTTCAAACTTAACCAACAATTACAAAAGGATTTAGCCACTTCCAAACGTGAATTAGGTACCTTTTGCCAACAATTTGGATTTGAAAATACCACACAAATCATACCCCCTTCCCGACGTAAACCTCGCACTACTTCTGCACGACGATTCTTTCGAAAACCCAAACCAAGTTCTAATGTTTTTTACCAGAAACCCCATGCACGACCTCCTGTAAAAACTTCTCCATCTAAACCTAAACATGTTTCTAAACACACCAGAAAAGTCCCCACATGTTACAAATGTGGTAAAGTTGGCCATTATAAAAATCAGTGTCGAATGAATCAAAAAATTAATTCCTTAGATATTGATGAAACACTTAAACAACAACTTATGCATTTATTCTTAAACTCTGATGCTTCTGATAATCCTTCCCTCTCCGATGATGCACTACAAATAGATGAAATTGTATCCCAATCTTCTTCTGACGAAGATGAACCTCATACTTCTTCTTCTTCCCCTGAACCTGACCAAATTATAAAAACCAATTGTCAATGTCCAACCACACGTACTATTAATGTTATTACAAAAGAACAAGAATTACTTCTTGATGTTATAGATAAAATTTCTGATCCTCAAGTTAAAAAAGATTATTTACTCCAACTTAAACAAAGTTTAACTTCTGTTGACAAACCTACCCAAGATATTTCATTATTAAATAACCCTTATAATCTTAATGATATTCTCAAGAGATTTGATCAAGCTTCTAAGTCTTCCCCTATAACTATTCAAGACTTACAAACTGAAATCAACGCTGTGAAAAAAGAATTACGTGATTTAAAACTTGAACATAATATTTCCAAAATTGATCTTGATAATCTTAAGAATCAAGTGTTATTACTTCAACACTCTTCCTCTTCTTCTAGCCAGCCTAATATTCCCAATCCTACAGATATTTTCTTACTTTCCCAAATCTCTTATCAAAAATGGAATGTCAAAATTACCCTTGTTGTTAACCAAGAATTTAGATTTGACACTATTGCCCTTTTTGACTCTGGTGCATATCTTAATTGTATTCAAGAAGGTTTGATCCCTACTAAATATTTTGAAAAAACACGTGAACGTCTCTCTGCTGCCAGTGGAACTCCACTCCAAATACAATATAAACTTTCTACTGCTTATATTTGCAATAATAATATATGTATCAAAACTCCTTTTGTACTTGTCAAAAACCTTTCCAGGGAAGTGATATTAGGGACTCCTTTCCTTAGTCTTCTACAACCCTTTCAAGTTACTACTAAATGTATCACTACTACTCTTAATAATAATCAAATTATTTTCCCCTTTGTAAGTCCTCCTCGTACCAAAGATCTCAATACTTTAAAAAATTTTGCTATTTCCCATAAAACTCTCAATCTTATCATTCGGAAAGAAAAACACTTATTATTTTTAAAAGAAGAAAAAATTAATACTCAGATTGAACGTAGCTTACAAAATGGTACTTTACAATTAGCCATCGGTAAATTTTTAACCAAATTACAACAAGAAGTTTGTTCTGATGTACCCAATGCTTTCTGGTCTAGGCACAAACATGTTGTTACTTTACCTTATGCTTCTAATTTTTCTGATGCCAAAATTCCTACCAAAGCTCGTCCAATCCAAATGAACCATGAACTTTTTGAATATTGTAAAAAAGAAATTCAGGATAATTAAAATCGGCCAATAAGGCGGTATAATCATAAAATAAGAGAAGAGAATTAGTAAGCCTCAACGATTTATAGGCACGCCCAGAGGGTCAACCAGACGTTGTTTGTGGCTTATAACAAATAATAAATAATGAAAGCAATTAAAACCAGCCAATAAGGCGGTATAATCATAAAATAAAAGAACAAAATGAACAAGCAAATAATTATTAATACTAGATTTTGCAGCATTGGATCTTGAAATTGAAATTGAAGATTGAAAATAAAATTACATAAGCAAATTGAAAATTACATAGACATTTGAAGATTACCAGGTAATATCTGGAAATCACTGATACTTGAACTTGAGATCTTGATTACAGAAGAATTCTAGAGAGAGAGAGAGAGAGAGAGAGAGAGGTTGGACAGAATTTGGCCTCCCTCCCAAATGGGAGAGTCAGTGCTTAAATAGACAGAAAAGGAAAACTGGAACTGTTGAAATAGTGCCGGTTTGTTGGTTGCCAGACTGGAACTGTTGAAACAGGAACTGTCGGTGGCCGAAAGTTGTTTGTCTCTTGTGAATAGTGAATAGTGAACAGTAAAAGTCGCTTTTACTGTAGCAGTGTTGACTTTTGCTGAAATTTGTACTGTAGCAATGTTGACTTTTGCTGAAATTTGTCGGAAGAGTGCCGAAAGTTGATGGCTTGATCAGTGGGGTGTCTGTCTTGCTTTGATTACTTCCTGTCGACTTTTGGAGCGGGTTTTGACTGGAGTGAAAATGCCAAAACAATCATCTTCATTATCTTGGGCAAGATCTGTAGAAGATACTTGAGAATCTTGATCTGGGTTGGATGGAGAAGCCTCATCATCACTATCAGAGAGAGATGATAAGGTTTCAAGCAAGTGTTGGCGAAGTTCCTTCTTGGATTTGGCTGCAGCTAATTGAGGAATTAATTGGCTACGATTGAGGAGAAATTGGGGATCAGATGCCATAGCAATGGCTGGGTGTTGTTGTTGGAAGAATTTGTGGACTGTTTGAGAGGTGACAGTTTGGGCGGCCGGCCAATTATCCCACCATTTGACCTGAAAGCTTCGGGCAAGATAGGAAAAGGAATTTTGAGAAATAATGGTATAGTTCCAAGCACAAATCCATGGAATAGAAAATTGAATCATAAAGGGTAAAATGCAAGGGAATTTGGATAAAGCCCGATCAGGTTTGAATTGGGTTTGATAAAGTAGGAATGCTTCATGGATAGATGGAGGAAAAATTTGAGGTACGGACCCAAAGTGAGTCCACCAGGAAAAGAACCAATTTGGAAAAATGAAAGGAAAGTCCTTTTTGAAGGTAAACATCCAAGAGTGACTAAATTTGGGATTTTGAAAAAAGAAAGTATTGAACCAGGCTTGCTGGTAATCATAATAATTGAAAGTAGGAGGGTTGTAAACTTCCGAAAAACGGCGGGGACGGAGAGGATGAGGCCCCCATTGTTCTTGGGTTAAGATTTGGTTAATGTAAACAGTAGAATAGGCAATGTGGGTTTGATCAGGATTATAATGATTTTTGAGGGAAATGGAATCAGTTTCAATGAGGATAAATTCATAAAATTGTTGGGTATGTAAATGGGAGATTTGGAGAAAGTGTGTGTTCGAGGCAAACACTCTAGGAGGAATTTGAAATGGATCCTCATTCCATGTTTGATTTTCCAAAAGAACAATAGTTTGTTCGCATTGAGTTTTGAGAAAATATTTAGATTTGACTATGGGGTTATTAGCCACCACAGAAGAAGAAGAAGAAGAAGAAGAAGTGGGGCGAGAAGCCACCACAGAAGAAGCAGTAGAGGGGCGAGGAGCCACCACTTGTTGTTGTTGGGGAATGGCGGTAGTTTGAGCATAAGTTTGAGATAATTGTTGAGTTTGGTCAATAAGTGTTTGGTTATACCAATCACTGGGAGACATGGGAGGAAGTGTTTGGAGAGGAATTGGTTTCATGGCATAAGAAGCTTTGGTTTTGGGTTGAGTTTGAGCAGGGGCTTTGCCGGGATCTCGACTGGGTTTAGGAGGCATGGTGTGAATCTCCCTGTAAGAATTCTCGAGTAAGAAAATCTGGAAGTGAATTATCAGTGCCTTTAATGTAAGCGATTTTAAAATCAAAAACAGAAAGAATAGCTTGCCATCTAGCAAAGATTTGCTTAGAAGCTATATTTTCTACATCTTTAAAAATAATATTTTTGGCAGCTTGACAATCAATACAAGTAAAAATTCTTGATTTAACAAATCACTTTGAAATTTGGAAATACATAAAACAATTGCTAATAATTCCTTTTTAATAGTGCTATAATTCTTTTGAGTAGGATTCCAGGTACCCGAGGTAAACCTAACTAATTGTTCTTTGTTATTGAGGACTTGTTTAAGAATACCACCATAACCTATATCAGAGGCATCTGTTTCAACTATTTTAAAAGCAGTAGGATTGGCTAGGGTGAGACAAGGCAGGGTTTGAACGTATTGCTTAAGAGTTTGAACGGTCTTAGTATGTTCATTAGACCAAGCAGGAGGGTCTTTCTTAAGACGTTGCCTGAGAGGAGCAGCAATTTGACTTAAATTGGGATAAAAGTCAGAGACATAATTGAGACTTCCTAAAAACCTTTGCAATTGATTTTTATCTTTAATTTCATCAGGAAATTTATTAGCAAATTGGATAGATCTTTCAATAGGGGTAATTGTACCTTGATAAATATAATGTCCTAAGAACCTGACACGAGTTTGAAATAAACTAATTTTCTTTGCAGAAAGAACTAAACCAGTGTGTTTAACAATTTTGAAGAATTGTTCAAGATGTGTCCAGTGTTGAATAATAGAATTGGAAAAAATCAAAACATCATCAATATAAACAATTGTGAATTGAGAATGGGGATTGAAAATATCGTTCATAATTTTTTGAAATTCAGAGGGAGCATTTTTTTTAAACCGAATGGCATTACATTCCATTCATAATGTCCAAAAGGTAAAGTAAATGCAGTTTTATATCGATCTTGTTCAGCTAATTGAATTTGTCAAAAACCAGATTTCATATCAAATTTTGAGAAGATTTTTGCATGACAGAGACGTTGAAGAAGATCTTTTTTATTGGGAATAGGATACCGAATCCATTGAAGAGCATCATTTAGAGGTTTATAATTAATTACTAAACGGGGAGCACCTCGTTCAATCTCAGCATATTTATAAACATAAAAGGCAGCACAACTCCATGGAGATCTACTAGGGCGAATTAATTTTTTATCAAGTAAATCCTGAATTTCTTTTTTACAATATTCAAAAAGTTCATGGTTCATTTGGATTGGACGAGCTTTGCTAGGAATTTTGGCATCAGAAAAATCAGAAGCATAAGGTAAAGTAACAACATGTTTGTGCCTAGACCAGAAAGCATTGGGTACATCAGAACAAACTTCTTGTTGTAATTTGGTTAAAAATTTACCGATGGCTAATTGTAAAGTACCATTTTGTAAGCTACGTTCAATCTGAGTATTAATTTTTTCTTCTTTTAAAAATAATAAGTGTTTTTCTTTCCGAATGATAAGATTGAGAGTTTTATGGGAAATAGCAAAATTTTTTAAAGTATTGAGATCTTTGGTACGAGGAGGACTTACAAAGGGGAAAATAATTTGATTATTATTAAGAGTAGTAGTGATACCTTTAGTAGTAACTTGAAAGGGTTGTAGAAGACTAAGGAAAGTAGTCCCTAATATCACTTCCCTGGAAAGGTTTTTGACAAGTACAAAAGGAGTTTTGATACATATATTATTATTGCAAATATGAGCAGTAGAAAGTTTATATTGTATTTGGAGTGGAGTTCCACTGGCAGCAGAGAGACGTTCACGTGTTTTTTCAAAATATTTAGTAGGGATCAAACCTTCTTGAATACAATTAAGATATGCACCAGAGTCAAAAAGGGCAATAGTGTCAAATCTAAATTCTTGGTTAACAACAAGGGTAATTTTGACATTCCATTTTTGATAAGAGATTTGGGAAAGTAAGAAAATATCTGTAGGATTGGGAATATTAGGCTGGCTAGAAGAAGAGGAAGAGTGTTGAAGTAATAACACTTGATTCTTAAGATTATCAAGATCAATTTTGGAAATATTATGTTCAAGTTTTAAATCACGTAATTCTTTTTTCACAGCGTTGATTTCAGTTTGTAAGTCTTGAATAGTTATAGGGGAAGACTTAGAAGCTTGATCAAATCTCTTGAGAATATCATTAAGATTATAAGGGTTATTTAATAATGAAATATCTTGGGTAGGTTTGTCAACAGAAGTTAAACTTTGTTTAAGTTGGAGTAAATAATCTTTTTTAACTTGAGGATCAGAAATTTTATCTATAACATCAAGAAGTAATTCTTGTTCTTTTGTAATAACATTAATAGTACGTGTGGTTGGACATTGACAATTGGTTTTTATAATTTGGTCAGGTTCAGGGGAAGAAGAAGAAGTATGAGGTTCATCTTCGTCAGAAGAAGATTGGGATACAATTTCATCTATTTGTAGTGCATCATCGGAGAGGGAAGGATTATCAGAAGCATCAGAGTTTAAGAATAAATGCATAAGTTGTTGTTTAAGTGTTTCATCAATATCTAAGGAATTAATTTTTTGATTCATTCGACACTGATTTTTATAATGGCCAACTTTACCACATTTGTAACATGTGGGGACTTTTCTGGTGTGTTTAGAAACATGTTTAGGTTTAGATGGAGAAGTTTTTACAGGAGGTCGTGCATGGGGTTTCTGGTAAAAAACATTAGAACTTGGTTTGGGTTTTCGAAAGAATCGTCGTGCAGAAGTAGTGCGAGGTTTACGTCGGGAAGGGGGTATGATTTTGTGTGGTATTTTCAAATCCAAATTGTTGGCAAAAGGTACCTAATTCACGTTTGGAAGTGGCTAAATCCTTTTGTAATTGTTGGTTAAGTTTGAAGTTGGTACAAAGTTCAAGACCTTGGGTTTGGATGGCATTAATTAAGTCACCATAAGTGAGTTGTTCATAAGGGACAATGCCATTGTTGTTTTCTTTGAGTTTGTCTTTAACTTTTTGAGAAAATAGTTTGGGAAGACCATCTAAAAATTTTTCTTTCCAATGTGTTTGACGGCAATCATCACGTAACATAACTTTAGTTAAGAAAACATCTTTATACCAACGGAAATCTTGAAGTTTTGGACATCTAAGATTATTGAGGATTTCAGAGGTAACAGCTTGGACTTTGGAAGGACGCCCTAAGAAGTGCCTAGAAATGGAAAAGATAAGGGTACTAACTGCATCTTCAATTGTTTGATTGTCTTCAGTTTTGATGGGTGTACCATTTGAATCAGTTTTTTGATTGCAGTAAGGATTTGAGTGCGTTCACTAGAGGTGAGAAAATGATCCCACCATCCTTTAAGATGACCAGTAAAACCAGCAACTAAAGCTTGAGCAACAGCAAAATCAGAAGATTTTTGTTTAGTTTTGTAGGCTAAAGCAACCATTGTCATTTCTTGGAGTTTGTTAAGAATATGATATTCAGTCATACCATCAAAATTCCATTCATAAATGGTACCACCATGATAAGCAGCTTGAGTGAATTGATTTCTTTCTTCATATTGCATATCAGGAAGAGTAGGACGGGGATAATAATTTTTAGTGTTATTGGTTTCATAGCGGTTTTGATATTTCCATTTTTGTATATATGATTTCTTATCCTCTGTGTTGTCTGATGAACCTGTAAACCAACTAGTCGCGTAGCCGCTATAAGTCCCAAGGTTGAGGCAATAGGTGTAAAACGTTGACCGGCTAGGGTACATCTAGATCACCCGTAGGTATTAATCTTTATATAATTTTGAATCTGAATACTTAAATGATAAACAATTAAGTTCCCTAATGAATCATTTAACGAGAACCATGTCTTCGGTGTCTAGGCAATCTCATAGTAGTAATGACACTTCAATACTTAACCAAGAAGAACAATGTTTTCCTCCTCCCAATTGGACACCTCCTCGTGTCTCTGTCCGTCAAGTTTATCAAATTAAACCTTTTGATTTTTTGTCCAATTATACTATCAAAACTGTCAAACAAACAATTCCTTTTACAGAATCATCTCAACAAATTCAACTTCTCAGTCAAAATCTTATTAACAAATACAAACAACAAAAATACAATTATTTACACTTAGGATTAGTACAAGTTGATGTTGTTCCCTTAACCCGTCAGGGTCAAAATACTGCAATTCTTTTAACTTTACAAGATAAAAGACACACAACATTTATCAACAGTACCTTAGGTTTAATTGAAACAAGTCTTTATAGTGGGCCTGTCCGGCTTTATCCAAATTCCCTTGCATTTTACCCTTTATGATTCAATTTTCTATTCCATGGATTTGTGCTTGGAACTATACCATTATTTCTCAAAATTCCTTTTCCTATCTTGCCCGAAGCTTTCAGGTCAAATGGTGGGATAATTGGCCGGCCGCCCAAACTGTCACCTCTCAAACAGTCCACAAATTCTTCCAACAACACCCAGCCATTGCTATGGCATCTGATCCCCAATTTCTCCTCAATCGTAGCCAATTAATTCCTCAATTAGCTGCAGCCAAATCCAAGAAGGAACTTCGCCAACACTTGCTTGAAACCTTATCATCTCTCTCTGATAGTGATGATGAGGCTTCTCCATCCAACCCAGATCAAGATTCTCAAGTATCTTCTACAGATCTTGCCCAAGATAATGAAGATGATTGTTTTGGCATTTTCACTCCAGTCAAAACCCGCTCCAAAAGTCGACAGGAAGTAATCAAAGCAAGACAGACACCCCACTGATCAAGCCATCAACTTTCGGCACTCTTCCGACAAATTTCAGCAAAAGTCAACATTGCTACAGTACAAATTTCAGCAAAAGTCAACACTGCTACAGTAAAAGCGACTTTTACTGTTCACTATTCACTATTCACAAGAGACAAACAACTTTCGGCCACCGACAGTTCCTGTTTCAACAGTTCCAGTCTGGCAACCGACAAACCGGCACTATTTCAACAGTTCCAGTTTTCCTTTTCTGTCTATTTAAGCACTGACTCTCCCATTTGGGAGGCAGGCCAAATTCTGTCCAACCTCTCTCTCTCTCTCTCTCTCTCTCTCTCTAGAATTCTTCTGTAATCAAGATCTCAAGTTCAAGTATCAGTGATTTCCAGATATTACCTGGTAATCTTCAAATGTCTATGTAATTTTCAATTTGCTTATGTAATTTTATTTTCAATCTTCAATTTCAATTTCAAGATTCAATGCTGCAAAATCTAGTATTAATAATTATTTGCTTGTTCATTTTGTTCTTTTATTTTATGATTATACCGCCTTATTGGCTGGTTTTAATTGCTTTCATTATTTATTATTTGTTATAAGCCGCAAACAACGTCTGGTTGACCCTCTGGGCGTGCCTATAAATCGTTGAGGCTTACTAATTCTCTTCTCTTATTTTATGATTATGGAGTTCGAACGGTGAAGAAGAATTATCAGCGGCATTCAAACACCAGTTTTGCCGTTCAAATAATAATGTAGAATTCTGACTTGATCTAGGGTTTGGACTGCGATTCCTATAAATACCAACTCAGTTTATGTTTGAATGAGGTGGCCATTGTAGAGGGTTTTTATAGTTTTTACACTAGAATAGCTTAGATTTATTAGGTTGTTGCTTCTTTATAATCGGATTGACTTCAATACAAGTTCCAATACAAGTTTTCTAGATTCCTTGCATTTAATTCAAGATTTCTTTTGTTTCTTGGCACTAAATCAATATTTTCAGTATTCATTTAATTATTTTGAGTTTTTCATAGGTGGAGATGAGTAGCTAAACATTTCCATCTCGGGATTGATTGTGAAGACCAATTGAAGGTCTTAAATGAACAAAAGATGTGAGATTTTGGGGGGTTTTAAAGTTTAATTTTTTGTTTTTATCTTTCTTTTTCTTCTTCGTTCTAGAAATCTTTGATAACTTGGATGTTTGATTATGTTCGGTAATATTTATGCATGAGTCTATATTCAGTATATGCGGTACACGAATTGATGGTATTCATTCTTGAATCTAACAACCCGATTTATTCTCAAAGTTGAAGTTTTGAAGAACACTTAGTTTTTATTGCTAAATCTTCCGAATCTGAGACTTGTGATGTAGTCGAAGAATTTGAGTTACAAAATTATCTCCTTTGAAATTCCAAGAGACACAATTGGTTGGATCGATTGATCCCGAGACTTGTTCTCATTACTTTATAATCAAGTCTTGTTCAAGTTATTTATCGTTGCTTGCTAGTTAGTTTAGATAATCAAACATTTTTCAAAACAATCAGAATTTTAATTTCTTTTAGAGGCAATTTGTTTGAATTTTTGTGAGCGATTGAGAGGAATATTCTAATTCTTTCGGTCCTGTGTAAACTACTCCTTATGGGAACGATCTCGTACTTCGAGTATGTACTACTTTACCATCCTACACTTGGGATTATCTCAAGCACACGTTTGGTGTGAGTTAAGTTTTGGGCATCGTTGCCAGCGAGCTTGCTTTCGCATAAGTGACCACAAGTGGCGTGCTAGGATACGAACCTCAGTCAACATGAAATTCAGTAGACTACTTCACCATTAACCTATAACAAAGGAGGAATCGTCGGCTAAAGCCACGGAGTAACTTCGTTCCTTTTTTCATGGTGTTAGAATCTTAAGATTTTTACTTGTCTTTATTCTTTTTAGGGGTCTAGGCCTATTGTAATTAGGAGGTAAAATTAAAGGCGGTTAGGCTACGTGCTAAGTGTTTATTGGTATTTTTGCCTTGCATACGGATGTTGGAGGATCGGTTGGATTGTTTTCAAATTTCTTATGGGCAACGGAGTTGATATTTCTATCGAGATTGGAGGTTCAGAAGGACTTGACTTGATTTATGTGTGCATTGCATTTGTATGTTCTTATTCTTTAGAGATCACATCCATCGTCTTTATAGAGGCGACCTTTTACGTAACCTCCTGCCAGGTTATTTAACTCCATTACCTACTCGTTTGAATCTAACAGACTTATCTCAATTTTCCATGATTGATTCATAACCCATACCTATGAAAAACATTGATGATCCACTGGGACATGTGCCAGAAGGTGAAAACAATGGACAATACGGGCACAATGGGCTAAACAATGGCCAAAATAATGGCCATGAAAGGAGAAGCAACACATGGGACACAGAAGCCTAAAACCATACTATGAGGGACTACTTGAACCTTTTAAGGCAAACACCTACATCTACCATAGTACTTTCTACACATCAAACCACTTTAAATCTTAAACCAGGAATGCTACAAGCCATGCCCCAGTTTCATGGCTTTGATTCAAAGCAACCATACACGCATATCAAAGACTTTGAGGATGCATGCTCTATTTTTCAAGACAACGCATGTCCTCAAGAGGTTTTACTTTTAAACTCTTCCCATTCAATCTAAAGGACAAGGCTAAGACATGGTTTAATTCACTAAGGCCTATGTTCATACATTCATGGAATACACTTCAAGGGGAGTTCTTGAAAAAATTCTTCCCTGAAAATCGCACTAAAGCACTATGACATGCCATCTCTCAATTTGCACCCGTTAGTGATGAGACTTTCTTCCAATATTAGGAGAGACTTAAGGACCTACTATTGGCATGTCCACATCACGGTTTCCCAGAATGGCACATCATAAACATGTTTTGTTCTTCATTGACTCCTCAATTGAAAATGTTTGTAGAATTCATGTGCGCGCGTACTTATCCAGACAAAAACTTCACAAAGGCATACAATTACTTCGACTATCTAGCCAACTTGGCAAGAGATTGGGCTAGTACGGGGACTCAAAATCACACAAACAAACCCATTACCACACATGTCAGAGACACACCAATTAGGGAAAGTAGAAGACCTACAAGTTAGAGTCACATCACTCATGTGCAAATTGGAGGCTTTGAAAACTTCTAAGGCCACCACTTCCGTACCAGTTAAGACACCCTCACTATGCTTAGTTTGTGACACATTGGACCATGACATTGCATCATGTCCAGTTATACCATGGGTAAGGGAAGCACTTCATGGCCAAGTAAGTGCGATTGGTCAATTTCAAGGGGGATACCAAAGCCAATGGAGTGGTAATAATCCCTACTCCAATGCATATAACCCGAGTTGGAGGAATCACCCTAATTTTGGGTGGAAACAAGAGGGTCATCAAAACCCTTAACCATTCCAACAACTCCTACAATCCTTTCAACCACCACCACAAACTTTTCAAGGTCAATTAATGCCCTATTCCACACATCTAGTACCATAACCATACATACCTCACCGAGCACAATACCAACCTCCTCATAGGAGAAATATTGAAGACAATCAAGTGACCAACGATCTAAAAGCACTCACAACTAGGGTTACAAATATGGAATAATCACAAGGGAAAGCCGATACTATAGTCAAAGACATCTACAAGATGTTGATGACTCAACACAAACAAGGGTAATTTCCTGCCCAACCCTAACCAAATCCTAAACCTACAAATTACATTAACACTACACATGAGCAGGCTAAGGCCACCACTACTCTTAGGAGCGAAAAATAACTAGATAAAACCATCACTTATAAAGAAAACAACCAAGGGAATAAGGATGAGTCTATAGGGCTAGGACATGAACAAGAGAGAGAAAAGATTGAGAAAAATAATGAGAGTGTAGGAAAAGAAAATGAGAAACATTCTAAGCTATCTAAAATATCAATTGATGCATCTAAAGGCGTGGACATTGAAGATTTGAAACACACCCTGTTTCCCCATAGATTGACTAAACCTAAGAAAGAGTCTCTGAACTTTGAAATTTGTGATATATTTAAACAGGTTTGAGTCAATATTCCTATCTTAGATGCCATCAAACAAATACCTTTCTATGCCAAGCTCTTGATGGATTTGTGTACTGTGAAAAGAAAGTTGCACGTAAAGGAGACAACAATGATGAATGAGAGCTAGAGTGCTATCCTTCAATGCAAAACCACACCAAAGTATAAGGACCCCAGTTCTCCTACTATTTCGTGCATCATAGGAGGCCATAGAATAGATCGAGCCCCTCTTGACCTAAGTTCTAGTGTGAATCTTCTTCCATATTTTGTTTATAAAGAACTTGGTTTAGGAGAGTTGAGCCCTACTCAAGTTACATTAGAGTTGGCCGATCGTTTTGTTAAGGTCCCTTGGGGAATCATTGATGATGTTCTCATTCAAGTGGACAATGTCTACTTACCTATTGATTTCATTATATTAGATACCCAACCAATAGATATCGAGTCCTCTAAGCGTCATATCCCTATTATTCTAGGACAACCCTTCCTTGCAACGGCTAATGCTATTATTTATTGTAGGAATGGGTTACTGAAGCTTTGATTTGATAATATGACCTTAGAGATGAACATATTCATGGTGGGTAAGCAAAAGGGAGAGGTAGATAATATTGAGGAGGTAGACTTCGCTAAGTCTATTATCCAAGAGTATGTGGATCGCGAGTTCATAGAGTATTCAATTGAGAGGGCTCTAGTTTGGAGTGAGCCTAATGACCAATTGGAATTTGAGTGTACAAGTTATAGGGACCCATCTAGAGTTGGGGAAGGGAGTGAGCCTTTCATGCATGTGGGTCATTGGACCCTTGCTTTTGAACCCCTTACCCCAAGTGCCATAAAGCTGGTCCCTTCTAAGCAAAAGTCACCCACTCTAGAGAGGAAACCCTTACCTTCTACTTTAAAATATGCATTCTTAGGTGAGTGTGAATCCTACTCGGTTGTCATATCCTCTAGTCTGTTTGAAGGCTAAGAGGAATCTGTGTTAAAAGTGCTCAAGAGTCATAGAAAAGCTCTAAGTTGGACTATGGTGGACCTTCATGGTATTAGTCCTCTCTTATGTACTCATTGTATATATCTTGAGGAAGAATCTAAATTTGTGCATCAAATGCAAAGATATTTAAACTCTAACATGAAAGAGGTCGTCAGAGGAGAAGTACTAAAGCTTCTCGATACGGGTATTATATACCCCATCTCTAATTCTAAGTTGGACTATAGTGATTCTAAGCTGTCTTTAAGAAGTTGAGAGTTACGGTACTAAAAAACAAGCTTAATAAACTAGTTCCCACTAGAATTCAAACAGGTTGGCCAATGTGTATAGACTACCATAAACTCAATGCATCAACTAGGAAAGATCACTTCCCACTTCCGTTCTTAGACCAAGTCCTGAAACGAATAGTAGGCTAAGCATATTACTGTTTTTTAAATGGATATTCCGGCTATAACCAAATAGAGGGCACACTAGAAGACCAAGATAAGACTACATTCACGTGCCCATTTGGCACCTATGTGTATAAGAGAATGCCCTTTAGCCTATGCAATGCACCAGCCACCTTTCAAAGGTGCATGATGTTTATCTTTAGCAACATGGTTGAGAAGATCCTCAAAGTTTTCATGGATGACTTCTCGGTTTATGGGAATACTTTTGAGGCTTGTTTAGAGCACCTTAAGAAAGTTTTGGGTAGGTATAAGAAGAGCAATCTAGTGCTCAATTGGGAGAAGTGTCACTTTATGGTGACATAAGGTATAGTTCTTGTACATATAGTGTCCAACAAGGGGGTAGAAGTAGATCAAGTTAAGGTTGAGTTAATCCAACGCCTCCCTACCTCTAAGAGTGTCAAAGATATTCAGTCTTTTCTTAGGCATACCGGATTCTTCCAGTGATTCATTAAAGGGTTTAGTGCTATTTCTAGACCTTTGTGCCACTTACTTGCATATGAAGTTCTATTTTTTTGGACTCCTCAATGCCAAGAAGCCTTTGAGAAACTTAAAGGGCTTCTAACCACTGCACCTATTATTAGATCACCCTATTGGTCTTTACTTTTCAAGTTGATGTGTGATGTGAGTAGTTATGTAGTGGGGGCTGTTTTAGGGCAAAGGGTAAACAAGAAGCTATATATGATATACTATGCTAGCAACCCCTCAATGAAGCCCAACTGAACTATACCACAATAGAGAAAGAGCTTCTCTCCATAGTCTTTGCATTAGACAAGTTTAGGTGATACTTAGTCTGATCTTTAATTATCATATACACCGATCGTTTCGCACTTAAGTATTTTTTGAGTAAACCCGATGCAATACCACGACTCATTCAGTGGATTCTCTTGCTTCAAGAGTTTTATACAGAGATTAGAGATAAGAAAAGGGTAAAAAATGTAGTTGCCGACCATCTCTCGAGGCTACCTATTGATGGGGATGCCCAAGACCCCCTTCTAATCAATGAAATACTTTCTGGATGAGCAACTCCTCTATGCTTATGCACTTATGCGAGCCATGACACAGTGGTATGCCAACATAGCTAACTACTTAGCTACCGGTAAGATTCCCTCGTAATGGTCTAGCATTAATAGGAAGAAATTCTTTAGACATGTGAGGTATTTTTCTTGGGAGGATCCATATTTATTTAAATATTGTCCAGATCAAGTCCGTCGGTGTTTTCCCGACAATGAGGTGAAAAGTATTATCGAGTTTTGTCACTCAAAGGCATGCGGTGGGCACTTTTCCTCTCGTAAAACCGTTGCTAAGATCTTGCAAAGTGGTTTCTATTAACCTACCATGTTTAGAGTCATCCACATCTTTTGCACATCCTGTGATAGATGCCAATGTCTAGGAAGTCTTTCTAGGAGACATATGATGCCTTTTACTCCTATCATCATTCTTGAGATTTTTGGTTGTTGGGGTATCAATTTTATGGGACCCTTTCCTAGTTCGTGTGGGTATCTTTACATTTTAGTGGCCATAGACTACGTGTCTAAGTGGGTAGAAGCTATACCGACATGTACCATTGACCATGCTGTTGTGGCCAAGTTCTTAAAGAAATATGTCTTTTCTAGGTTTAGTGTGCCGCGAGCTATAATTAGTGGTGGTGGCTCCCACTTTTGTAATAAACCTATAGCTTTATTGATGAGAAAGTACGAGGTGATACATAAGGTTGATATACCTTATCATCCTTAAACCCAAGGCCAAGTGAAGTTGACAAATATAGAAATTAAGCAAATCCTTGAGAAAACTATTAACCCTAACTGAAAGGATTGGTTCTTGAGGATGGTAGACGCTTTGTGAATATATAGGACAACTTATAAGACCATTTTAGGGTCTTCTCCATATAGACTTGTGTACGGAAAGACATGCCACCTTTTGGTAGAAATAGAACACAAGGCTTATTGGGCAATCCGCCAATTCAATGAGAATTTAGATGAAGCGGGCTCCCTTAGGATATTGCAACTCAATGAACTCGATGAAATCTGAAACGATGCTTATGAGAATGCAAAGATCTCTAAAGTAAAGATAAAATCTCTACATGACCAACACATCCTTTGTAAATCTTTTGAGGTTGGTCAAAAGGTCCTTGCATACAATTTCTGGTTGCATTTGTTTTCAAGTAAGCTTCAGAGTAGATGATCCGAACCTTTTGTAGTGCGGGATATTTCACCTCATGAGTGTCGCACCTAGATTTTTTGCACTTGAGGAATACACACACAAGTGGGAAAAACACTGTATTCTCTCGTTAGAACTCACTCTCCTAGAAGAATGAATGCGACTATGTTTGAATTGAAAATCGATTTGAATAAAGAGCTTCTGAAAAACATTTGGAGTCGCCACCTAACTTGATTAAGGTGAGTTAGGTCACCTAAAAACTAAGCATAATCTGAAGACTACACTTAGGAGTTTTGAAAACGATTTTGAAGATACTTCTTCAAGAGAGGGTTTTTAGGAAAACAGGTTGTTTGGCAACCTTTGGAAAATATTTAAGCCCTTTTTGAAAATAGACTCCATTTTAGCCTTTCGAAAACAGTGATCTAGGTTCGAAGGTTAGTTACGTGCAGGGAAGATGCACTAAGCCATCACCCTACCCCGCCCTTGTGGTACCTACATGTCTATTTGCCCTAGATTCACCTATGAGAGTCTTCAAATGTCCAATCCTATTCACTTTGGAAAATAATTTCTAAAAAGACATACTGCATGATATGCAAATGCAAGAAAAGAGAGTTGGAAAATAGATTTGGAAAAGAAGAATTGAAATTGATTTGATTTAAAAGATGTTTAAAAAGATAGACTTGAAATTGGAAAGTTTTAGAAATAGGAAATAGAGATTTGGAAATAGAAATTTGGAAGTAGAAAAATAGATTATGGAATTGAAAACTTGAAGAAGATTGTAGAATTGGAGATTTGAAAGAAGTTGTGAAAATAGAAGCTTGAAAGAGATTGTAGAATTTAAGATTTGAAAAAGGTTGTGACCGCACCCATGAGGGTTGCCTACATATCCTTTTGGAGGAATCTGGTCAATCGTAGTTCAGACAAGAGTCTGATAGAAAATAGAAGGTTTGATATGGAAGAAGAAGTTAAATTGGAATTTGGATTTGATTTTGAATTTAGAATAGAGGATTGAAAATTGGAATTGAAGGATTTGGAAATTGATTTGGAAAGATAGAAATTGGAAAAGGGATTTGGAGTTATTTTGGAAAGATTGAGATTTAGGAAAACTAGACTTAAGAAGATAGGATTTAGAAAGGACTCGAGGTTTAGGAAAGATTCAACTCGAATGTTGGACTTGGAAGATTAGGAAAGACTGGATTTAGGAAATATTCAAATTAGGAAAGGTTTGAATTAGGAAAGTTTCGTTTTAAGAAAGTTCTGTTTTAGGAAAGTTTCATTTTAGGAAAGATTTCAAATTAGGGAAGTGTTAGATTAAGAAAGTTTTGAAATAAGAAAGATTTCGTTTTAAGAAAGGTTTGAAATCGAAAATTTTTGAATTTGGAATATTTTGAAATAGGGAAATTTTGAAAGTTGGAAAGTTTAGAATTTAGAAAGTGTTTGAATTTTAGAAAGATTTGAAAAGTTAGAAAAGGTTTGAGTTTAAGAAAGATTTGAAAACTTAAATTTGAAAAGTTAAGATTTGGAAAGGGAAGGAACTAGGAAAAGATTGAATTAGGAAAGATTTGGAAGCTTAAAGTTTGGAAACCTAAGGTTTAAGAAGGTATGAGATTAGGAAAGAGTGAATTAGGAAAGGGTTAGACTAGGAAGGATTGAGATTCCTATTTCCTAAAACAAAGGATTGAATTTTTTTTTTCTAAAAGTGGTTTTTTGATTTTGTTTCCAAAAACGGAGGATATGATCTAGTTTCCTAAATGGAAGAATGGATTTGGTTTTCTAAAAAGGAAGATTGGATTTGGCATGGATTTGGAAAGGGAAGTTTTGGAAACCCTAGATTTGAAAAATTATAGTTTTGATGTAGAAAATAGGTTTTGAAAAAATATATAATTTTGATGTAGAAAACAAGAGGTTTTGGAAATATATAATTTTGATGTAGAAAACAAGAGGTTTTGGAAATATAAAATTTTGATGTAGAAAACAAGAGGTTTTGGAATCCTAGGTTTTGAGGCCAAAATAAGGAATTGGAAACTATGTTTTTGGGGAGGAAAATTAGGGTTTCCTAATTGTGGGTTCTAGGGTTTAACTTGGACACCAAGAAAAGGGATTTTTGAAAAGTGAGTTTTTTAGAAAGGGAGATTTTTGGGAAAGAAATCCTAGAGAGGAGTTTCTAGAAAGTGAATTTTTGAAAAGAGAGAGTTTTTGAAAAGAGAGATTTTTGGAAAGAAGATGGGAGAGAGTTTTCTAAGAAGGAAACCTAGGGAGTGTTTTTAGGAAAAGAATTTTGAAGAGAGTGTTTTGGTTAAAAGGAAAGTTTTGAAAATAGAAAGGGAGTTTTTGGAAAACAATTTTGGAAAGAAATTTGAAGAGGAGATTGGAGAGCGTTTTTTAAAAAAGTATGTTGAAAAAGGTTTTTAGAGGAGGATTTGAAAAGAGAGTTTTTGGAAAGTATAAAAATGTCTCATTTTCCTAAAGCGATTCTAACCATAAGAAGGCTAGAACCACTTTAAGAAAGTGGTTTTGAAAACAACAAGGATTTGAAAATATGGACCATATTGGCTACTTTAAATGTAACACTTTCCTAAAGCAACCCTAGCCATGGAAAGGCTAAAATCACCCTAGGATTGTGATTTAGAAAACAAGTTTTGAAAAAGAGGATTTTGAAGCAAGTTTTTTGAAAATGAATTTTGGAAGAATGCAAGATCATGATATGCACAATGCAAAGAGGGTCGTGAACATACAAGGTTAAAGGCTTCACCACATAATCAAGGGGGGCCGAACCCACGTGGTCTCCGATTAAACTAAAAGAAAGCCCCCGACATGGTGATTCTCCAATAGCCTAATTCTACACATGAGCCGAGAACTCCCTTGTTTCAAGCATGCAAGAAAGGGGGGGGGGGGGGGGAAGAAGATGGGGGATTAAAATAGAAAAAAACCCAAGTGGGTTCAGAGGGAGAAGAGAGAGGGGAAGATGCATAAATGTAAATAAGAAGCTTACCTTGTGTCTTCTTTATTTTGCTTAGCTTTGCGCACTTCGCTTTGCTTGTTTTGCTTTGGTCTTCACTTCAATCTTCAAGAGTTTGTCTTCAATCTTCAAAGCTTCAGATTGCAGCACTTCAAGTCTTCAAAAAAGGCTTTAGAGGATAGGTATGAGTGTATAGAAGTGTATTGAGTGTAAGGACCTAAGTTTGTGGAGACTAGGGGGTTAAAGAGACTAGGGTTTAGAGAGGCTACGAGCTCTGTATATCGAAAAGTAGGGTTTTTAGACTGAGTTTGTGGACCTCTTTCATGCTGGAGGAGGCTCTGTATTGAGAAGGGAATGACCTGGCACCTGTTGTAGTGGCGCTAGGCTAAAAATGCTTTTGGCACCACTTTTAGTGGCGTCAGGCCAAAAATTGGCTTGGCGCCTCTACTAGTGGTCCCAACCAGTTAGGAAAGTTTTAAGTTTGGCAAGCAATGTATCTTGGGAAGATTTGGGTGCCTGTACTAGTAATTACCATGTAATTTTTAGCCTGGCTTCACTAGGAGTGACTCTGCAAGGTTCGGGAAGGACTTAAGGGACCGAGAATGGCCCGAAAGGCTGAAAAAGGACAAGAACACTTAAAACAATATCTCAGAGGTAGTAGACTTAAAAAAGGATGACAAGAGTTATCAGAAGGGTTAACTGAGCCATTAGGGGCAAAACAGTCAACTAGATTGGAAAGCTATCGGGACGAACTCGGAATGTCACAGAAGAAGACTCAAAATTTTGAAACATTATTTAGAATGTTCTCAAAGGCTACCGGTTTGATTCCCAGAGCCAATATGGTTGAAAAAGGGCGATCAGCCCACCAGGGACAAAACGGTCATTTTGCACCAGATTTACCGAAACTGACTTGGAATGATCCGAAAAGATAAAGGAAGGTCAGGAATACTATAAAAAGCAATGTCAGGAGGTTATTGGTTTGATACCCCGAGCTAGGGTGGTCCCCGGGGCGTTCGGATGACTAGGGGCAAAATGGTCATCTTGACTGAAAAGTCTCGGAACTGGCCTGAAACTGACTAGAAGGCACCTAAAAATGCCGGATTGCTTTTAAGACAATCTTGGAAGGGGTGGACTTACCATTCTGAGGACTCAGGTGTGCTCTTGAGAAACGTGTCAGAAAATGGCCTTATGGGTAGTTTGGTCATTTTTCACCGAAGTGGACTAGCAGGCATTGGTGTTGACCTGGGTTCTGAGTGTTTCCACCACTCTGACGGCAGTCTCGTGATACAGGGGTTTGTTGGCAATTCCCTATATTGACCTACTTGTGAGTATTTTCGCTACTCTGATGGTTGCAATGTTTGTGAGTACTTCTGCTACTCTGACGGTTCGTGATCATTCCCGAGACTACCTGATTTCAGGAAGCTGCTAAAGGGACTTAGCACTTGAGAAGTCAACTTTCTCGGAAGGAGTGCCAAACAGACATTTCTGCATTGGCGGGCTAGCAGGCGCCAAAGGTGGACCGTTCTACTATCTAGGGGACTTGGCGTCTCGTCCCGATCGACAGGTTAAAAGGGGACTTTTCGTCTTCGGAAAGACGCGCCTGATGGAATATGGAAAGGGGACTTACCGTATTCGGAAAGACATGCCTGATGGAATTAGAAAGGGAACTTACCATCTTCGAAAAGACGCGCCTAATGGAATTGGAAAAGGGACTTACCGTCTTCGAAAAGACAAGCCTGATTTGGAATTGGAAAAGGGACTTACTATCTTCGGAAGGACATGCCTGATTTGGAAATGAAAAGGAGACTTACCACCTTCAGAAAGACGTGCCTGATTTGGAAATGAAAAGGAGACTTACCACCTTCAGAAAGACGTGTCTGATTTGGAATTGGAAAGAACAATGCCCCTAAGGGCATTTTGTTCATTTTGCCTCTATTTGGGCCTGGTGGGCCCGCGAAGCGATGGATAGACGGGATTAGACTTAGAGAGTTGACTTCGATTAGAATATGTCCATATTGACATGAGTATAAGTCCGGACGGACTGTAGACTACCGAGCGGTCAAAAATAGGGTATTTATAGCTGCCCCTCTTTTTCTGTCTTTAACAAGCAAAGACAGAAAATGATAGAGTAAGAGTCCCATGTTAACTGCGAGGCAGTTGGAGGGACGAACTTTGGGAATGTTTCGACAACGGGGGTTCGAAAATGGATATTGGGCCCAAAAGGCCTTCGAAAATGAGTTTTGGCAGGAAAAAGGGCAAAGTTGCCCAGAATTGGCAACTAACGCCACTAGGAGTGGCGCCTTTGGCAGAAAATGCATGGCGCCTCTACTAGTGGCGCCAGGCTTGGAATTAAAACTAGAAAAATTTTGGTTCGAACATTTGCGGTATTTGGAGAGTTTTTCAAAAAGTTAAGAGTGTTTGTGAGGAAACTGACTTGAACCTTGAAGGAGCACTTCTTGGGGATCACGGGTGATTGCCGGAAGGAGATCACGTCGCTGGAAAAGTAGCCAGAAGAGAAGATTTCACCAGAGAATTCCAAAAAGTGAGTTTTCAAATTTTGGTTGATTTTGATGTTTAGAATTTCGTTTGAATTATGTTAATAGTAGAAATTAATGTTTTGATATGTTCTGAACACTGTGGTGATATTATTTTTACATTTTGGTGCTTGTTTAATTGAATTTGAGTGATTTTATGTGATTATGTGAAGAGGGTTTTCTGCAGGAATTGGGGGTTTGTTCCTGCAGGCTTGGCCATTGGGTTTTTTGGCTAGAGTTTTGTGCAATGTGCCTTAGAAAAATGGGTTTAACAACCATGTGAAGTTTTGTGATTTTTTGAAAACTTGGTGAATTTTTTATTTTTGAAAAATAGGAAAATACTTAGAAAATTAGGAAAATGGGAAAACTTGAGAAAACTGATGAAAATTTTAGAGTTTAAAATTTTGAAAAATGTAGGAATATCTTAGAAAACATTTGAAATGATTTTGAGGAATTTTAGGATATTTTTGAAAACCATTGATTTATTGGAAAAATAAAACATGTATTTTAAAAATTTTGAAAGTTTAAAAAGTGTGTGCGAGTGCTGGCGTTATGTGATTGTAGTGTTGTGAAGTGCACGGTTTGTGTTTTGTGTTGATATCATGGGTGTTGTAGAGACCATTTTTAAACAAAAGCTGCCGAAATTTTTAGAAATTAGGGAAAGAGTTGGAAAAGGTTTAGAAATAAAATATTTTTGAAGGGAAAAGACAGAAAACCCTTGAGATTTGACTTTGAAGTTGGAAAATGAAAAGGTGTAGAAATTCATTTCGACTTACTATTTGAAATCTTTCTATTTATTTATTTTTGTGTTAGTTGTTTGTTTATTTACTTTATTATGTTATTATTTATCTGTATGTATGATATATTAACACCTTCTACCTAAGTTTACCTTTTCAGGATGACAGATGCTGGTGGTGACGATTCTGAGAGGAGACGCCGCTCGGGGAAGGCGGCTCAGATAGATTCCACCAGTGGTTCCAGTCGGTTTAGGGGTAGCGGACGGTCTATTGGGCAGGCAACGTCGAGTTAGAGTGGTCGGGGGAGTAGGCTACCTGTCGACCCCTTTCCTCCGGTTGAGCAGGCCTTCGTCCAGGAGATTGGTGCAGAGAAGGAGGTACCGGGTTTGGGGGACTAGGTCATTAGCTATGGGAGAGCCTCCTCTAGGCATAGGCAGACGGATGCTGACTTGGGAGATCTGCAGATACCGGATGTCCCACCACTTGGGGATCTTGCTTATCA
Source organism: Euryodendron excelsum (assembly GCA_033060915.1). Classification (NCBI taxonomy): domain Eukaryota; kingdom Viridiplantae; phylum Streptophyta; class Magnoliopsida; order Ericales; family Pentaphylacaceae; genus Euryodendron; species Euryodendron excelsum. The sequence goes on from CM065386.1 coordinate 30,373,805, forward strand.
CCCCAGTGTATACTCCAGACAGCATTTGCCCCCTCTGCGGGTACACACAACTTTCAGAGGGGCTGTTCATCAGGTCTTTGTGACTATGCAGCGGGCTGCCCCATCATATCGTGCCTTCTTTGCTAAGATCGAATTTGAAGCCTTCATGGGATTACAGGCTAACCGTCTGAACCGGCATTTGGTACTGGCGCTTGTTGAGAGGTGGTTCAGAGAGAACGGGACCTTCCACTTTGTTGGCTTCGAGTTAGGTCCCACTCCCTTAGATTGAGCGATCATCACGGGGCTTTCCTTTGTTGGCCGGAGGATCACTCTACAGTCAGTCAGTAGAGATGAGGCATATATTCTGCTAGACTTGCCCCCTCTTGAGCGTTCTGCCTTCCCAGTCTCTTGGCTCAATCAGGATGACCGTGCCTTTGCTGCTAAGCCATCGCCTGCCAGGTGGGACATTATCAGATGGCGACTTGTTTTATACATCATTTTTAGCTGCTTCTACAACAACAACAAGTCACTTGTGCCTTTTCGGTTGGTAAGTATAGTAGCTGATCTTGGGGCTCTGTCTAAGCTGGATTGGGGGTCCTTCTCCTTTGGCTGCTTCCTTCGGTTGATGCAGATTCAGACTTTTTCCCATTGGGGCAGCATGACTAGTTTCTGGCCGTTTCTTATTTGGTGGAGCTACGAGTACCTTCCTGTTTGTTGCCCTGCCATTGTCGAGGACGACCTTTATCCTCGTGCTTTGCAGTGGGCTCGTGATCGAGTAGCCCAGCAATTGGAGATTACTGATTTTGTGATGTTACGAGCGAACCTGGAGTTGATTGAGGCGATAGATGTGACTTGGTGGCCTTTCATTGGATCAGTTCATTATGAGACTGTACGGTACTTGGTCCCATTGTCCCTGTCGAGGGCTACTTTTCTTAATAATGATACTTGTGAGTCCTATCTCGAAGAGCGACATTAGTGGCAGTTTCATAAGGAGTTCCGATCAGCAGGAGCTCCGCCAGAGTATATGTTTGGGGCCTTGGTGGCGGGAGTGTCTATCCCCTATCAGGAGCAGCAGCTGGGTGCCGGGTTCTTTCTTCCTCTAGATATAGACTACGTTGCACACTTCGAGGCTCATTCTGTCGGTGCCTTCACCCGGTTTGATGTAGTAGTCGGCGGGCACGTTGTGGGCCAGGAGGTGGTTGACTTGTGGTGCCGAGCCGGAGGATATGTGCCCCAGGCTGAGTTTACTACTGTGAGAGACTAGAGGGATCAGTACCAGATGGAGCGGGATCAGTACCAGGCCAAGGTAGCTTCCCTGACGGCTCGGTTATCTCAGCTGGGTGGTGGCGGGGTGTGTTGTTCTTTCTCGGCTTCTTCTGTTCACTCTGCTATTGTTTAGTTCTTCTTTCATGCGGCTGATTTCGGTTCTATCTTCCCTGCAAGATGGCGGTGCTTCGAGTAGTTATTCGCCTCCTCCAATGCCAGGTCTCGAAGATTTCGATCTAGATGACAACAACTTTGACCTTTGAATAGATACCCCTTATAGAGATTCTGATATTCCCTTGCCCCTATTCCTGAGATGTATTTAGGTTAGACAGTTTTATTTTGTAAGTTTCCCACAAAGATGGATATTTATGGCATTTAGATGCATAGATAGGCAAAGACATTTATGATTGTTTTTTTTTTTTTTTTTTTTTCTAAGTATATGATCTGATGCATGTATAGAAATGATGATGTTGTGTATCTATTACATGAGTTGATGTTGGTAACTTCTATTTTTACATGGAGTTATGTCCTATGCAAAGCTCATGTGATTTTTATCTTTATTTATTTATTTATGCACATATTAGAAATACATTATCTAACAGACTGACAAGGGGTGCTGTCGAACGCAATATCCTTGGAATGGTAACTCCTTTCTTTTCGGGAGTCTGGCCTCTCCTCTGGCTCGACTTTACCTTGATTGAATGATAGCATTTTGTACCTTTCTCAACCTTTTGATCGCCTTCAACTCTCTGCCTCGGGGTTAGTGTATATGATTATTGGGCTAAAACTCTTGATTCTCAGGGTTTTATCAACAGCTTACCCGACCTTCAGCAGAGGGATAAGCGGCCTGTCCTTTCAATTCAAGGAGACTTTGTTTGGGACCGTAATGTAGGCTAGGTTATGGGGTTTCCGAAACAACGGGATATGTAGGCTCAAATTTAATGTCATTTTTAGTAGGGTTTAGATCCATGCCATCCTTGACTAATTTTCAGTAGGGTTAGTGTCCTTCTTTAGCTTCGGCTGCATATCCAGCTCATTTAGATCAAGCAATCCGTTTTCAATCAGAGTGAACTTGAGTAAGGTTGTAATGTAGGCCATGGTTTTGGGGTTTTGAAAGAAAGGGTAAAGGCTCGAAACTATTGTTTCTACTGGATTTCTTTGCAACCAAGGATCACCTTTAAATTTCCTTCTTGCTTTTACTGTACACTTCTCAGGGTGAAAATGACTATTTTCTTTCGCCCTTTCAGTATAAACATGACTTTCTTGTTTTTTTCCTATTATGCTTTTCAGGATGGCACATTCATGGTTTTCTTCAAGCATTTTTTTTTTTTTTTGCCCTTTGACAACTCTTTTCTTTCGCTTTGTCCTTTTTATCTTCTTTTCTTTTCTTTTATGAAGCAAACCCTTTTTTTCTTAGGTTGTTTCCTTGGCAGTTCAATCTAACCCAATGTGGGCGGTGATTCCTAGGTTGGGATTTTCTTAGAAAATAGATAAATGGCTCAACAGGTTTGACAAAGGGTTGCTTTTGACTATATGAGAAATAAAATGAAGGCCTCTCTTCACTTTGAATTAGATTGCTTGATTCATAGAGCTTTTGACACTATCCTAGCATGATAGAGGAGGACAACATTCCTAGAGTTCTCAACTATTGTTTGCCCCAGTGTGGGGAGGACAGTTGGTGGATCAGTGTTGGCAAAGAAAATTTTCACTTTCCGCGAGGCACTAGGGGTTTAGTATAGAGAATATAACCATTTATTCTTTGGCATAGGGAAATAAAAGGTGGCTCCCCTTCATTTTGACAATCTGGCCGCACATCGCTTAGCTTCGGTGTCTTGTAAGTGTTGCGTTTGGGTAGTTTCCTCACTCATCCTTGTCCTCTCTTCCTCTCTCTGGAAAGCTGATCATTTGGTGAGTGGTTAACTCATGCTATCATCCCTTCAAGTCAAATCATTCCATGAGACAGACCATGCCCCTTTGCATATGAAGTAGCTATCATTCCTAAGAGACATATAAGATAACAACTGAGAGTAAAATGACTTAATCATTCTATAATATCAGTGAAAAGCATATAGTTCTTATTTGAATGAAAAAGAAATGCAGATACTAATTTAAGATGAAAAGGTAAAAGGATAGAAAGAATGTGGGTGAAAACACCCCTTTCTTGCATGCTTTTGAAGGGAACCCATTTCAGTAAGGATTTGGGACAATGCCCACATCTTCGTTCCATCCACGGTTGAGATTTTCAGCCAAGGCAGGATAAGTAGATGCTTCTCCCGGAGTTCCAAGTGAGTTGGCGGCGATGATGTAATTGTCAGCTTTCTTGACCGTCTTGCCTTCATTTGTTTGCTCCGTAGTTTCCCTAACAAACCAGTCGGGCGACTCGTCTTCTTCCAGCTTGATAGCTTGAGCCCGGGGTTTTCTGCTCTGGCGTCTAGCCGTGGCTCGGTGTTCCTCAGGTGTACACAATGGGGGATTCTTATTACTGAGTTTGGACAGCTCCTAGTCAATCTTCTTCACAGATTCATATATGAGTTCATCTTCGGGGGCCGGCATTCTATCGGAGTTGCACCGTAACTAGGTATGACTCTATTCCATATCTTTGCATTCCATTTCCTCCCCATCCTTGTAATATATCTTTTGGCACGTAGCGAACCAAACCTTGTTGTTACCAAGTTTTGTAATGGGATTAACAGTAGAGTCTGGTGAAGAGTTTGAAGTGACGTTCGTAGAAGGACTTGCTGATCGTAAGCCAATAGTCTTGTTATCTATCAGGTCTTGAATCTTATACTTGAGGGTCCAGCATTCTTTGGTATCATGTCCTTGGCTACCTAAATTGTACTCACAGTACGCCTTTGGGTTAAAATAAGGTGGCAGAGGGCTAGGTCGAGGTCGAGGGGGTATAGGTTTCAAATATCCCGCGGCGAGAAGATCAAAGTAAACTGCGGTTGAGTGCAAGCGAGTTTAGTGAAAACTCGATCTTTTGGTCTCACTCGCCTAGGTGCCTTAGATGACTTGATAGGTCGGGGATCAAGTTCTAGTGTGATGGCTATTGGGTCAGTGGTTTGGAAATTGAAGGGGTTTCGGGCTTTATGTTTCAAAGTGAGACAATTTTCGGTGTCAAGGCCAAGCGGATGAGACTGATAATCATAGGATAGATTATAGGATTCAGGGGTGTGGTTAAAGGTTGGTCTGAGAGATGCCGGAATACAGAAAACGACTTGGGGATGTGGTTGGCGAGCAATGGTATGGGTGTGGTTTTGGACTTCCCTCCTCATCCTTTTTCGTTCCTCATGGGTCTAAGCCTGCAAGGATTCTGCTTGCTCATAGGTTGCATGCGATAAGAGTGAAGATAGTATACCTTCCATTTTGGTTATCCTATGCCTGACTCCTCTTGCCTCTGCTAGTAATATAGTTAAGGTATCGAGAGTAAGTAATTCCATGGGTGTTTCTTAGCTTTTGGCTTGTAAGACGGGGGGGAACGAGGAGAGGTACCTGAAACCAACAAAGGAAAAGAGTCAGTGTTTTATCTTGACAAGTCTTTATGCAATGCATGCTCTAGGGTGCCCCTCTTTTAGGAGGGAAGCTAAGCATGATGTATTGGCTCACTTTTGGAGATAGGGGATTGCCCCTGTATGCAGATGCCTTACCGTCAGATGAGGAGCTTCACCTGTTCACATAAAGGAATAAAGGAATACATTTAACTTTGGGGTTTAATATACAAAAGAATTGAAATACATTTAAACAGGGAGAGAGGGAACATGTTCCTTTGGGGGTTCCACCTATCTAATTTTACAAAGGAAACCTTAAACTACTCTTGAGTCTTTAGATTCGCCTTCGTTGGATTTGATGTCGAGGAGGTCGCTGAGAGACCTTGTTAATCGATTGCCCCTTGTCTTCTTGACAATCCTATCTCCGTGAGCATAGAGGGATTGGGGCTCCTCTTATGGAATGAATTGATGTACATGTCATAAGTCCTTAGGGTTACTGGGAACCCTTAGGGTTCAGGTAAGTTTAATGCAAGGGAGAGTGAACTAGGTGTCACTCTCTTTGGGTTGATCATATGCATGAGAATGCAGTGACTTGAGTTACTTGGAACTTTCGTCTCGACATAGAATACGGGATGCATGAAAATGGATGCATATAGTATAAGGAAAGAGAATACAGTTGAAATACGTATGAATGTATGAGCAGTTAGACAGGTATTATAACAGTACAAATATAGTCATTATAACAACAAGAATAGATAAGTATAAATGAAAATAAGAGCAGTTGCCCTTTCCTCCATGGTTTTGGAAAATGGTGCGCGTGTCTTAAATCCAGCAGAGGTTCGGCTATGCATGGTGTCTATATGAGCATAAGGTTGAGGGTTGACTAATGCATCCTAAAAAGGCTCGGTCCCCAGATCTTCAAACCTAGGCCCACTCCCCCGAAATGGTGCCATGATCGGTTGGTGATCCGAGCTGGGGAACCATCAAGAGGTCGTAGGCGAAGAAACTGACACAGTATCTTGCCCACAACCAATATACCGTTCCCCATTTCTAACTAGAAAAGACATATCAGGGTAAAATGCAAGTCTGCAGAATTCAGGTGCACATGCAGTGTGTGTGTGATTTTTTGAAAGCGGAGCGAAGAGCCCAATAACTCTCATTCATCCTATTCATCACATTCATGCATGGCAGTTAAAATTTAAACAAAAAGTGCACCTACAAAACAAAGATGCAAGAGTTAGTTGTCGCGTCCAGATTTTTTGCACTCGAGGAATACACACACAAGTGAGAAAATCACTGTACACTCTCGTTAGAACTCACCCTCCTAGAAGAATGAGTGCGACTAGGTTTGAATTGAAAATAGATTTGAATAAAGGGTTTTTAGAAAAGATTTGGAGTCGCCACCTAACTTGATTAAGGTGAGTTAGGTCACCTAAAAACTAAGCATAATCCGAAGACTACACTTAGGTTTTTTGAAAACAATTTTGAAAATACCTCCTCAAGAGAGGGTTTTTAAGAAAACAGGTTGTTTGGTAACCTTTGGAAAACATTTAAGCCCTTTTTGAAAAATAACTATGTTTTTGGTCTTTGAAATCAGTGATCTTAGGTTCGGAGGTTGGTTACGTGTAGGAAAGACGCACTAAGCCATCACCCTACCCCGCCTTTGCGGTACCTACATGTCCATTTACCCTAGATTCACCTATGAGAGTCTTCAACTAACAAACTGTTCAATCCCATCCACTTTGAAAAGGAATGTTTAAAAAGTATGATGCATGATATGTAAGTGTAAGAAAAGAGAGTTGGAAAAAAATTTGAAAAGATAGATTTGAAATTGGAATTGAAAAGAAATTTGAAAAGAGTTATGGAATTGGAAACTTGAAAAATATTGTGACCGCACCCACGAAGGTTGCCTACATATTCTTTTGGAGGAATTAGGTCAGTTGTAGTTCAGACAAGAGTTCGATTGAAAATAGAAGAGTTGATTTGGAAAAGAGCTGAAGTTGGAATTATAATTGGAATTGGAAGAATAGGAAATTTGGACTTTGATTGGAAGATTTGAAAAGATTGGTTTTGAAAGACCTAGACTTAGGAACTCAAAAAAGAAATATTGGACTTGACTTGGAAAGATAAAACTTGGAAGAAAAATTTGGACTTGTTTCTAGAAAGATTGAGGTTTAGGAAATCTAGACTTAGGAAAGACTAGAGATTTAAGAAAGATTTGACTTGACTTCGAAGGGTTTGGACGATTAGGAAAGATTGGATTTAGGAAGGATTCAAATTAGGAAAGTTTCGTTTTAGGAAAGTGTCATTTTAAGAAAGCTTTGGTTTAAGAAAGTTTCATTTTAGGAAAATTTTGGTTTAAGAAAGGTTTCGAATTAGGAAAGTTTTGAAAAAAGAAAGGTTTCACTTTAGGAAAATTTCGATTTAGGAAAGTTTTAACTTAAGAAAGTTTTGAATTTAGAAAGTTTTCAAAATAGGAAAGTTTGGAATTTGGAATGTTTTGAAATAGGGAAGTTTTGAAAGTAAGAAAGTTTTGAGTTTAGAAAATTTTAGATTTTGAGTTTTAGAAAATCTTGATATTAGGAAAGGTTTGAGTTCAAGAAAGATTTGGAAACTTAGATTTAGAAAGTTAAGATTTGGAAAGGAGTAGAATTAGGAAAGGGTTGAATTAGGAAATATTTGGATTTTGAGTTTTACAATTTAGGAAAGATTTTTTTGTTCAAGTTTTGGAAACTTAAGATTTAGGAAAGTATAAGATCAGGAAAGAGTTAAATTAGGAAAGATTTGGACTAGGAAGGGTTAAGATTCCTATTTCCTAAAACAAGGGATTGGATTTTGTTTTTAAAAGAGAAGGTTTGATTTTGTTTCAAAAAACGGAGGATAGGATCTAGTTTCCTAAACGGGAGATTGGATTTGGTGTCCTAAAGGGAAGATTGGATTTGGGCAAGGATTTGGAAAGGGAAATTTTAGAAACCTTAAATTTGGAAGACTATAGTTTTGGCGTAGAAAAGAGGCTTTGGAAATATATAGTTTGGATATGAAAAGGGAGATTTTGGACACCTAGGTTTTAAGGTAAGTTTTAAAATCATATTTTTGGGAAGGAAAATTAGAGTTTCCTAATTGTGGTTCTAGGGCTTGACTTGCGCACAAAGAAAAGGAAATTTTGGAAAGTGAGTTTTTGGAAACAAAGATTTTGGAGGAAGATTCTAAAGAGGAGTTTTTAGAAAATGTGTTTTGAAAATAATTTTAGGAAGGAAGTTTTTGAAAAGTAAAACTTTGAGAGAGTTTTGGAAACAAGATTTTGGAAGAAGCTTTTCAGAAAGAGTTTTTAGGAAAGTGAATTTTGAGGATGGTGTTTTAGAAAGGAGTTTGAAAAGAGAAGTTTTGAAAAATAGATTTTTGGAAGAAGTTTTTAGAAAACAATTTTGGAAAGAAGAGTTCTCAGAAAGCATGTTGAAAAGGAGGGTTTTAGAAACAGAGACTTTTGAAAAGAGAGCTTTTTAGAAAGCATATAAATGTCTCACTTTCCTAAAACGATTCTAACCATAAGAAGGTTAGAACCACTTTAAGAAAGTGGTTTTGCAAACAACAAGGAGTTGAAAATATGGACCATATTGGTCACTTTAAATGTAACACTTTCCTAAAGCAATCCTAGCCATGGAAAGGCTAGAATCACCCTAGGATTGTGATTTTGAAAACAAGTTTTGAAAAAGAAGACTTTGATGTAATTTTGAAAACAAGTTTAATGTAGGCTTGGAAAATGAGTTTGAAAACGATTTTTGGAAGAATGCGAGATAATGATATGCACAATGCAGATTGGGGTCATGAACATACAACGTTAAGGTTTCACCATATAATCAAGGGGGCCGAACCCACGTGGTCTCCGGTTAGACTAAAAGAAAGCCCCCGATACGGTGACTTTCAAGAGCCTAATCCTACACATGAACAGGGAATCCCCTTGTTTGAAGCATGCAAAGAAAGGGGGGAAGAAGATGAGGGATTAAAATAGAGGAAAACTCAAGTGGGTTAGGAGGGAGAAGAGAGAGGGGGAAGTGCATAAACTTAAAGAGAAAACCTACCGTATGTCTTGTTTATTTTGCTTGGTTTTACGCGCCTTACCTTTCTTTAGTCTTCGCTACACTTCAGTCTTCGAGGGCTTGTCTTTGATCTTCAAAGCTGCGTAGTTGCAGCAATCCAAGTCTTCAATGGAGGGTTAGAGGCTAGTATATAAGTGTATAGGGGTGTGTATGAGTTTATAGGAGGCTAGGGTTTTTGTATGTTGGCTAGGGTTTGGAAAACCTAGAGAAGCTAGGGTTTAGGGAGGCTATGAGCTCTGTATATCGAATATTAGGGTTTTCAGATTGAGTTTGCGGACCTCTTTCACGCTGGTTGACATGTGGCGCCGTGCTGGAGGATATGTGCCCCAGGCTGTGTTTACTGCTATGAGAGACCAGAGGGATCAGTACCAGATGGAGCGGGATTAGTACCAGGCCGAAATAGCTTCCCTGACGGCTCGGTTATCTCTGCTGGGTGGTGGGGGTATGTTGTCTTTCCCCTCCTTCTTCTTGCTCTACTGTTGTTTTAGTTCTTCTTTCATGTAACTGATTTTGGCTCTACTTTCTTTGCAGGATGCTGGTGCTTCAAGTAGTTATCCGCCTCCTCCGATGCCGAGTTTCGGGGATTTTGATCCAGATGACATTGACTTTGACCTGTGATAGATGCCCCTTGTGAAGACACTAATCTTCTTTTGCTCCTTGTCCCTGAGATGTATTTATGTTAGACAGTTTTAAGTTTTGTACAAAGATAGATTTTTATGGTATTTAGATGCATGGATAAGTAGAGACATTTATGATTGAATTTTTTTTTTTCAACTAAGTATATGATCAGATGCATGTGATGGATGATGATATTATATATCTTCTGTTTTTACATGGAGTTAAATCCTATGTGTGCAAAGCTCATGCTGATTGTTTTTTTAAACGTATGCACATGTTAGAAACACATTAATAGAATGACACCGGGTGTTGTTAAACTTGTAGTCTTTGGAATGGTAACTCCTTCCTTTTCGAGGGTCTAGCCTCTCCTCTGGCTTAACCCTACCTTGATTGGATGATAGCACTTCGAACCTTTCTCAACCTTTTGACCCTCTCCAATTCTCTGTTTCAGGGTTAGTGTATGGGGTTACTGGCTGAAAACTCTTGACTATCGGGGTTCTAGCAACAACTTACCTGACCTTTAGCAGAGCGATAAGCGGCCAGTCCTTTCAATCAGAGGAGACTTTGTTTAGGACCGTAATGTAGGCTAGGTTATGGGGTTTTCAAAACAACTGGATATATAGGCCCAAATTCGATGTTGTTTTCAGCAAGGTTTAGATCCATACCGTCCTTGACTATTTTCTCCATAGGGCTAACATCCTTCTTGGCTTTGGCAGCGTATTCAACTCATTTAGATCAAACAATCCATTTTCAATCAGAGTGGACTTTAATAAGGTTGTAATGGAGGCCATGGTTTTGGAGTTTTGTAAGAAAGGGTAAAGGCTCGAACCTATTGTTTCTACTGGGTTTCTTTGCAACCTAGGATCACCTTTAAAATTTCCTCCTTGCTTTTTACATAACTTCTCAGGGTGAAAATGACCCTTTTCTTTCACCCTTTCTATATGCTTTTTGAGATAAACATGATTTTCTTCTCTTTCGATCTTCTTATTATGCTTTCGAAGATAACTCAATCATGATTTTCTTTTTAGGCCCCCCCCCCCCCCCCCCCCCCCCCCCCCATTTTTTTTTTTTCTTTTTTTGGCCTCTGGCCCATTGGCAACTCCTTTCCTTTACTTTTTCTTTCTATTTCTTTTCTTTTATATGGAATGAGTAATTCTACCATCTTTTTTTCTTAGACATTTTCCTTAGCGGTTCAATCTAACCCGATGTGGGCGGTGATCCCTAGGCTGGGGTTTTCTTGAAAAAAAAAAAAAGGATAGATGGCTCAACGGGTTTGGCAAGGGGTTGTTTTTGACTGTATGGGAAATAAAATGAGGGCTTCTTTTCACTTTGAACTAGATTGCTTGATCTATAGAGCTTTCGATGCTGTCCTAGCAAGATAGAAGATGGATACCATTCCTGGGGTTCTCAACTATTGTCTGCCCCAGTGTGGGGAGGACAGTCTTAGATCGGGGTTAGCAAAGAAGATTTTCGCTTTCCGTGAGGCACTAGGGGTTAAGCAAAGGAAATATAAGCAGATTTGTTTATTTATTTAGTGATTTATTCATTTTATTTATATGTGGGGAAGTGAAAGATGGCTCCTCTTCATTTTGATAAACCGACCACACATCGCTTAGCTTCAGTGTCTTGTAAGTGTTGCCTTTGAGTAATATCCTCACTTATCCTTATCCTCTCTCTTTCTAAAAAGCTGATCATTTGGTGAGTGGTTAACTCATGCTATCATCCCTTCAAGTCAAATCATCCCATGAGACAGACCATGCCCCTTTGCATAGGAAGTCGCTATCATTCCCAAGAGACATACAAGATAATAGCAGAGAATAAAAAAGACTTCATCATTCTATAATATCAATAGAAAGCATAAAGTTCTTGTTTGAAGGAAAAAGAGATGCAGATATTAATTTAAGATGAAAAGGTAAAGGGATAGAAAGAAAGCGGGTGAAAACACCCCTCTCTTGTATGCTTTTGAAGGGGACCCATTTCAATACGGTCTTAGGACAACGCCCACGTCTTCGATACTCCATTCGCTGTTTGGGTCCTTGGCCAAGGCAAGACAGGCAAAGGCTTCTCTAAGAGCTCCGGACATGTCGGCAGTGATGATGCAGTTGGTAGCTTCATTAATCTCTTTCTTGTTCTTTGCAACAGGTTCTTCTGTAAATAGGGTGACTAGTTCACCTCCTTCCAACTCAAAGGGCTCCATCTGTACTCTTGGCTTCTCTACCCCCCAGCTCATTTCTTCATAGCTGTACTCAGTTGTGGGCCAAGGGTTCTTTAGTAAGTGACGTTCTGCCGCGACATACTTCGGATGCAGAAACTCAGCACCCCATCCATCAACAGCCATGTTCTCAGCAATCTCATCTTCTGGGAACATTGGCTCCTCAATGGGCCAGTCAGAAACATCCAGCACCTCATCAAGGTTATAGAGATAAATCAGGCACAATGGGAGATCCTCCTCCCAGTCATCTTCTTCATCGACCTCCCAATCGTCCTCATAACCTTCGGCTCTGGGCTCATTGAGCTCTCCCTCGCCTTCCATTTCTACTAGTATCATGTTGATGGTGTGATCCGGCAGAGGGTTAATGGTCACATTAGGAGTGGGAGCAGGTTTTACCGGCTGCAGATCAATGGTCTTATTGTCGATCAGGTCTTGGATTTTGTGCTTGAGAGTGAAGCAGCTTTCGGTGTCATGCCCTTGGCCACCCGAATGGTATTCGCATGTAAGGGCGGCATTAAAGGTCGGGGTAGAGGGCTTGGCAATGGGCGAGCAGGTATGGGCTTCAGGATACTGTTCTTCAGCAAGTTATGGTAGGCCTCAGTTTGGGTGCAAGCTAAAATGTCGAAGGTACAGATGCGTCGAGCAGGTCTATTAAAATTGGGTCGTGCCCCAGTGGGGCCATAGTTAGAGGTTGGAACAGGCATTATTAAGGTGGGTAAGGGCAGTACAGGTTGTGATTGTAGTGGCGGACGGTATTGAGGTGGTTGGCTAGGCAGGATGGCAGACACCTCACTTTCCTTCTTGATCGTGCCCCTTATAGTAGCCACCTTCTTGGCTATGTTGGTGGTATACTCTCCAGTCTTGGCGTAGGGGTCCATAATCCTCCCTTTCTTGAGACCATTTTCTATCATCTCCCCTTGCATGATCAGTTCGGAGAAGCTTTTCCCTACACTTGTGCAGAGCTTCTCGTAGTATATACCTCGAAAAGTATGTATGAACAGTTATACATACTCCTTTTCTTCCAGCTGGGAATTAACTTGTGCAGCGGCCTCCCTCCATCTCAGGGCATATCCTTTAAAGCTTTCCTTCCCACCCTTGCTCATAGTCATCAGGGACCATCGGTCAGAGGTAAGATCAATATTGTGACGATATTGGGCTTTATATGCATTGACCAGCTCGATCCAAGTTGTGACCTTCCTTAAATCAAGACGAGCAAACCTTTATAGAGTAGACCCCGTGAGACTGTGTTGGAATAGTTGCATGAGGAGTTTTGGATCGCTGCCATGACCATTTAGTGCTCCAGCATAGAGACGAAGATGAGCAACGAGGTTACCGGTGCCGTCGTACTTCTGGAAGTCAGGCATTTTGAACTTAGCAGGTCTTAGGTGGTCAGGGAAGAAATATAGCTCATCGTAGGAAGTGAACCCGTAAGTGTTGTGGCCATGGAGACTTTGCAGTGAATCCTCTAGCCTTTGGATTTTCAGACTAAAAGGGTCCAGGGGGGCCTTCTTTATGACAAGTGAAAGTAATATGGTCTCTTCCTCTTCAATGTTGACCCTTTTGGCATATTCCTTAGTCCTCGCAACATTGTCAGATTGAAGCACGATCCTTGGATTAGCGGGTTTAGGGTCCTTGGACGAAGTCATGGATGATGATGGGACTGCAACAGTATCTTTCATAGCCATAGTTTAGATGAGCTTGAGCATCTCATCCATCTTGACCCGCATTTCGTTGACCTCTTCCCGAGAGACTTGAGATTATTCTTCAGGGTTAGTAGCCATTAGTGATGCTCTTTGCCGAGTGATAATGGGATCCCTAGGTGGATGTTGCCCCTTCGTGGGAGCAATGTTGACTCAGTGCAAGGTGATCTCTGTAAAAGAAATAGAAGGAAGCAGAAACAGAAAGACATAAATTACAAGTTAGTTTTTGGTTTTTCAAGAATTCTATGCAATGCATGCCCTAAGGATGCCCCTACTCGAGAGGGAAACTAAACATGGTGAATTGGCTCACTTTCGGAGATAGGGGATTGGCCCCTGTACGCAGATACCTTACTGTCAAGTGGGAATCTTCAGTCATCCATGCATTCATTCGCGAAAGTAAAGAAGTACATTGAATTTTGGGTTTAAGATACAAAAGAATTGAACTACATTTTAACAGGGGGAAGGGGGAACATTTTCCTTTTGACTTCCACCTATCTAGTTTTACAAAGGAAAAACCTAAACTACTCTTGAGTCTTCTAATCCGCCTTCGTTAGATTTGATGTCAAGGAGGTCGCTGAGAGACCTTGTTAATCGATTGCCCCTTGTCTTTATGGCAATCCTATCTTCATGAGTATAAAGGGATTGGGGCCCCTCTTATGGAATGGATTGGTATGTATGCCATGAGCCCTCAGGATTACGTGGGAACCCTTAGGATTTGGGTAGGCTTAATGCAAGGGAGAGTGAACTTGGTGTCACTCTCAATGGGTTGATCATATGCATGAGAAGGCAGTGACTTGAGTTACTTGAAACTCTTGTCTTGACATGGGATATTGAATGCATGAACATGGATATGCAAAGAGTATAAGGAGAGAGAATGCAATAGCAAGGTAAACGTGCATGCATGAGCAGTTAGACAGGCATTATAACAGTACGAATACAGTTATTATAATAACAGGAATAGACAAGTAAAAATGAAAATAAGAGCAGTCACCCTTTCCTCCATGGTTTTGGAAAACAGTGAGCGTGTCTTAAATCCAGTAGAGGTTCGGCTATGCATGGTGTCTATATGAGTATGAGGTTGAGGGTTGACTAATGCGTCCTAAAAAGGCTCGGTCCCCAAATCTTCAAATCTAGGCCCACTCCCTAAGGTGGTGCCATAATCGGTTGGTGATCCAAGCGAGGGAACCATCAAGAGGCCGCAGGCAAAGAAACTGACACAGCATCTTGCCCAAACCAATATACCGTTCCCCCTTTCTAACTAGAAAGGACATATTAGGGTAAAATGCAAGTATGCAGAATGCAGGTGCACATGCAGTGTGTGTGTGATTTTTAAAAACGGAGGAAAGAGCCCAACAACTCCCATTAATCCTGTTCATCACATTCAATGCATGGCAGTTAATAAAATTTAAACAAAAAGTGTACCTACAAAACAAAGATACAAGAGTTAGTATGTGGATGACAAACTTAATACAAGATAATATGAATAAATGCATTTTTTTTAAAAACAATTTTGAAAATTGGGTTTTAAAAATTTAAAGTGAATAGGATTGAACAAGTTAATTGAAGACTCTACATGGGTGAAGGGTAAAGAGACATGACTATGGCCTAACTCTCTAAGTGTCCCCAGTGGAGTCGCCAGCTATCGCGCCCAGATTTTTCGCACTCGAGGAATACACACACAAGCGGAAAAAACAATATACTCTCTCGTTAGAATTCAACCTCCTAGAAGAATGAATGCGACTAGGTTTGAATTTAAAATAGATTTGAATAAAGGGCTTTTTAGAAAAGATTTGGAGTCGCCACCTAACTTGATTAAGGTGAGTTAGGTCACCTAAAAACTAAGCATAATCCGAAGACTACACTCAGGGTTTTTGAAAACGATTTTGAAAATACCTCCTTAAGAGAGAGTTTTTAAGAAAACATGTTGTTTGGCAACCTTTGGAAAACATTTAAGCCTTTTTTGAAAAATAACTCCGTTTTTGGTCTTTGAAATCAGTGATCCTAGGTTCGGAGGTTGGTTACATGTAGGAAAGACGCACTAAGCCATCACCCTACCCCGCCCTTGCGGTACCTACATGTCCATTTACCCTAGATTCACCTATGAGAGTCTTTAACTAACAAACTGTCCAATCCCAACCACTTTGAAAAAGAATGTTTAAAAAGTATGATGCATGATATGCAAGTGTAAGAAAAGAAAGTTGGAAAAAGATTTGAAAAGAAATTGATTTGATTTAAAAAGAGATTTGAAAAGATAGATTTGAAATTGGAATTGAGATTTGAAAAGAGTTATGGAATTGGAAACTTAAAAAATGTTGTGACCGCACCCATGAAGGTTGCTTACATATCATTTTGGAAGAATCAGGTCAGTCGTAGTTCGGACAAGAGTCCGATTGAAAATAGAAGAGTTGATTTGGAAAAGAGCCAAAGTTGGAATTCAAATTGGAATCGGAAGAATAGGAAATTTCGACTTTGATTGGAAGATTTGAAACGATTGGTTTTGAAAGACCTAGACTTAGGAACTTAGAAAAGAAAGATTGGACTTGACTTGGAAAGATAGAACTTGGAAGAAAGATTTGGACTTGTTTTGGAAAGATTGAAGTATAGGAAACCTAGACTTAGGAAAGACTAGAGGTTTAAGAAAGATTTGACTCGACTTGGAAGGGTTTGGATGATTAGGAAAGATTGGATTTAGGAATGATTCAAATTAGGAAAGTTTCGTTTTAGGAAAATGTCATTTTAGGAAAGCTTTGGTTTAGGAAAGGTTTCGAATTAGGAAAGTTTTGAAAAAAGAAAGGTTTCACTTTAGGAAAATTTCGATTTAGGAAAGTTTTAACTAAAGAAGGTTTCAAATTTAGAAAGTTTTCGAAATAGGAAAATTTTGAATTTGGAATGTTTTGAAATAGGGAAGTTTTAAAAGTAAGAAAGTTTTGTGTTTAGAAAATTTTAGATTTTGAGTTTTAGAAAATCTTGAGATTAGGAAAGGTTTGAGTTCAAGAAAGATTTGGAAACTTAGATTTAGAAAGTTGAGATTTGAAAAGGAGTAGAATTAGGAAAGGGTTGAATTAGGAAAGATTTGAATTTTGAGTTTTAAAATTTAGGAAAGATTTTTATGTTCAAGTTTTGGAAACTTAAGATTTAGGAAAGTAGAAGATTTAGAAGGAGTTGAATTAGGAAAGATTTGGACTAGGAAGGGTTAAGATTCCTATTTCCTAAAACAAGGGATTGGATTTTGTTTCTAAAAGAGAAGGTTTGATTTTGTTTCCAAAAACGGAGGATAGGATCTAGTTTCCTAAATGAGAGATTGGATTTGGTGTCCTAACGGGAAGATTGGATTTGGGCAAGGATTTGGAAAGGAAAATTTTAGAAATCCTAAATTTGAAAGACTATAGTTTTGACGTAGAAAAGAGACTTTGGAAATATATAGTTTGGATATGAAAATGGAGATTTTGGAAACCTTGGTTTTAAGGTAAGTTTAAAAATCATATTTTTGGGAAGGAAAATTAGGGTTTCCTAATTGTGGTTCTAGGGCTTGACTTGCGCACAAAGAAAAGGAATTTTTGGAAAGTGAGTTTTTGGAAACGAAGATTTTGGAGGAAGATTCTAAAGAGGAGTTTTTAGAAAATGTGTTTTGAAAATAATTTTAGGAAGGAAGTTTTTGGAAAGTAAAACTTTGAGAGAATTTTGGAAACAAGATTTTGGAAGAAGCTTTTTGGAAAGAGTTTTTAGAAAAGTGAATTTTGAGGAGAGTGTTTTAGAAAGGTGTTTGAAAAGAGAAGTTTTGAAAAATAGATTTTTGGAGGAAGTTTTTAGAAAACAATTTTAGAAAGAAGAGTTCTCAGAAAGCATGTTGAAAAGGAGGGTTTTAGAAAAAGAGACTTTTGAAAAGAGAGCTTTTTAAAAAGCATATAAATGCATCACTTTCTTAAAACAATTCTAACCGTAAGAAGGTTAGAACCACTTTAAGAAAGTGGTTTTGCAAACAACAAGGAGTTGAAAATATGGACCATATTGGTCACTTTAAATGTAACACTTTCCTAAAGCAATCCTAGCCATGGAAAGGCTAGAATCACCCTAGGATTGCAATTTTGAAAACAAGTTTTGAAAAAGAAGACTTTGATGCAATTTTGAAAACAAGTTTAATGTAAGCTTGGAAAACGAGTTTGAAAACGATTTTTGGAAGAATGCGAGATAATGATATGCACAATGTAGATTGGGGTCGTGAACATACAAGGTTAAGGCTTCACCATATAATCAAGGGGGCCGAACCCACCTGGTCTCCAGTTAGACTAAAAGAAAGCCCCCGACACGGTGACTTTCAAGAGCCTAATCCTACACATGAACCGGGAATCCCCTTGTTTGAAGCATGCAAAGAAAGGGGGGAAGAAGATGGACGATTAAAATAGAGGAAAACTCAAGTGGGTTAGGAGGGAGAAGAGAGAGGGGGAAGTGCGAAAACTTAAAGAGAAAACCTACCGTATGTCTTGTTTATTTCGCTTGGCTTTGCGCGCCTTGCCTTTTTTCAGTTTTCGCTTCACTTCAGTCTTCGAGGGCTTTTCTTTGATCTTCAAAGCTGCGTAGTTGCAGCAATCCAAGTCTTCAATGGAGGGTTAGAGGCTAGTATATAAGTGTATAGGGGTGTGTATGAGTGTATAGAAGGCTAGGGTTTTTGTATGGTGGCTAGGGTTTGGAAAACCTAGAGAAGCTAGGGTTTAGGGAGGCTACGAGCTCTATATATCGAATATTAGGGTTTTTAGATTGAATTTGCAGACCTCTTTCACGTTGGAGGAGGCTCTGTATTTATAGAGATGGGATAGAGCTGGCGCCTGTTGTAGTGGCGCCATGCCAAATTTTCGCCCAGCCATTTCTTGGCTTGGTGCCACTACTAGTGGTGCCAGCCAGTTAGAAAAGTTTTAAGGTCGGCAAGCAATGTATCTTGAGAAGATTTGGGCGCCTGTACTAGTGACTACCATGCAATTTTTAGCCTGGCTCCACAAGGAGTGACTCCGGAAAGTCCGAGAAATTTAAGGGACCGGGATTGGCCTGGAAGGCCGGAAAAGGATATGAACACTTAGAACAGTGTCCTATAGGTATTTGACTTGAAAAATAAGGATAGGATGTGTCGGAGGGGTTAATTGGGCCATTAGGGGCAAAACGGTCAACCGAGCCGGAAAGCTGCCGAGATGGACTCAGAACGTCTTGGAAGAAGATTTGAGATTTGGAAACATTATTTAGAATATTTCTAATGATTGCCGGTTTGATACCCAGAGTCGATGTGGTCGGAAAAGATGACCGGCCCACCGGGGGCAAAATGGTCATTTTGCACCGGGTTTGCCAGAACTAACTCGGAATGATCCAAAAAGATAGAGGAAAGCTGGGAATACTATAAAAAGTATTCTCGGGAGGTTACCGGTTTGATACCCAGGGCCGGTGTGATTCCCGGGGCATTCAGATGCCTAAGGCCAAAATGGTCATCTTGATCGAAAAGTCTCGGAATTGACCCGAAATTGACTGGAAGGCACCTAATCATGCCGGATTGACTTTAAGACAATCTTGGAAGGGTGGACTTACCATTCTAAAAACTTAGATGTGTTCTCGAGAAACGAGCCGAAAAATGGCCCTAGGGGCAGTTTGGTCATTTTTCACCAGAGTGGGCAAGCAGGCACTGGTGTTGACCTGGGTTTTGAGTGTTTCCGCCACTTTGACGATGGTCCCGTGATACAGGGATTTGTTGGCAATTCCCTATATTGACCTATTTGCGAGTATTTCTACTACTCTGACGGTTCGCGATCATTCCCGAGACTACCTGATCTCGGGAAGTTGCTAAAGGGACTTAGTGCCTGAGAATCAACTTTCTCGGAAGGCGTGCCTAAACGAACATTTCTACATTGACGGGCTAGCAGGCTTCAAAGGTGGACCGTTCTACCATCTAGGGGACTTAGGGTCTCGTCCCGGTCGATAGGTTTAAAGGGACTTACTGTTCCGAAGAGATTTTCTTTGAAAAACGTGCCAGATAATAGAATTACTGTCTCGAGGAATCAACTGTCATGAGAGAGGGATTGGAATTAGAATTGGACTTGGAAAGGAGACTTACCGTCTTCGGAAAGACGTGCCCATTGAAATTGGAAAGGGGACTTACTGTCTTCGGAAAGACGTGCCTATTGGAAAGGGGACTTACCGTCTTCGAAAAAAATTGCCTAATTTGGAAAGGGGACTTACTGTCTTCGGAAAGACATGCCTAATTTGAAATTGGACCGAATGATGCGCCCAGGGGCATTTTGGTCATTTTGCCTCTATTTGGACCTGGCAGGGCCCGCGAAGCGATGAATAGACAGGATTAGACTTAGGAAAATTGATTTAACTCAAAATATGTGCACATTGACTTTAACACAAGTCTGGACGGATTGGAGACCGCGGAGTGGTAAAAAATGAGGTGCTTACATTAGTATGTGGATGGCAAGCTTAATACAAGATAATATGAATAAATGCATGTTTTAAGAAAACAATTTTGAAAATTTGGTTTTGAAAATTTAAAGTGAATTGGATTGAACAAGTTAATTGAAGATTCTACATGGGTGAAAGGTAAAGAGACATGACTACGGCCTAACCCTCTAAGTGTCCCTAGCGGAGTCGCCAGCTGTCACGCCTAGATTTTTCACACTCGAGGAATACACACACAAGCGGAAAAAACATTGTACTCTCTCGTTAGAACTGACCCTCCTAGAAGAATGAATGCGACTATGTTTGAATTGAAAATCGATTTGAATAAAGGGCTTTTGAAAAACATTTGGAGTCGCCACCTAACTTGATTAAGGTGAGTTAAGTCACTTAAAAACTAAGCATAATCCGAATACTACACTTAGGCATTTTGAAAACGATTTTGAAAATACTTCCTCAAGAGAGGGTTTTTAGGAAAACAGGTTGTTTGGTAACCTTTGAAAAATATTTAAGCCCTTTTTGAAAATAGACTCCATTTTGGCCTTTCGAAAACAATGATCTAGGTTTGGAGGTTGGTTACGTGTAGGGAAGACACACTAAGCCATCACCCTACCGCTGTTGCGGTACCTACATGTCTATTTACCCTAGATTCACCTATGAGAGTTTTCAAATGTCCAATCCTATTCACTTTAGAAAACAATTTCTAAAAAGACATGATGCATGATATGCAAATGCAAGAAAAGAGAGTTGGAAAATAGATTTGGAAAAGAAGAATTGAAATTGATTTGATTTAAAAGAGGTTTGAAAAGATAGACTTGAAATTGGAAAGTTTTAGAAATAGGAAATAGAGATTTGGAATTAGAAAAATAGATTATAGAATTGAAAACTTGAAGAAGATTGTAGAATTGGAGATTTGAAAGAAGTTGTGGAAATAGAAGCTTGAAAGAGATTGTAGAATTTGAGATTTGAAAATGTTGTAACTGCACCCATGAGGGTTGCCTACATATCATTTTGGAGGAATCAGGTCAGTCGTAGTTCCAACAAGAGTCCGATAGAAAATAGAAGATTTGATATGGAAGAAGAAGTTGAATTGGAATTTGGATTTGATTTTGAATTTAGAATAGAAGATTGAAATTGGAATTGAAGGATTAGGAAATTGATTTGGAAAGATAAAAATTGGAAGAAGGATTTGGAGTTATTTTAGAAAGATTGAGATTTAGGAAACCTAGACTTAGGTAGATAGGATTTAGGAAGGACTCGAGATTTAGGAAAGATTCGACTCGAATGTTGGACTTAGAAGATTAGGAAAGACTGGATTTAGGAAAGATTTAATAATAAGTAAAAGGTCTTGGCGGGATTGATCCAGTTAATAGGCCTACAAGTAGGTCTCCAAGATAGCTGTGAGTAAAAAATCTCAAGATTTGATTACCCTTTTGGAGTTGATATTCAGTTATTTACTAATGTTCATACCAGGGTGCCATTCATACTTGTCTTAGTTTATAAACCTATCTACAAAGTATGTTTGAAGCTTAATCAAGAGCAGTAGATTTCTAAAGTACTCCTAATAGGAATATATAAACAATTATAATCGATACCCTTATAAAAAATTCTAGGTATACATATCCCTGCTTGTATATCAGTCTATACATACATGCTAGGTATAATCAAGAATATTGTTTTTGAAGATATTCATGAGTGTAAGCACTCCATTTTTGACCGCTCGGCAGTCTACACTCTGTCCAGACTTATACTCAAGTCAATATGGATGTATTCCAATCGAAACCAACTCTTAAGTTTAAATCCCGTCTATCCATCGCTTTGCGGACCCACCAGGCCCAAATAGAGGCAAAATGATCAAAATGCCCTTAGGGGTATTGTCCTTTCCAATTCCCATTTCAATCCCTCTCTCGAGACAGTTGATTCCTCGAGACGGTAAATCTATTCCAATCAGGCACGTCTTTCCGAAGATGGTAAGTCCCCTTTCCAAATTCCAATCCCTCTCTCGAGACAGTTGATTCCTCGAGACGGTTAGGCACGTCTTTCCGAAGACGGTAAGGCCCCTTTCCAAATTCCAATCCCTCTCTCGAGACAGTTGATTCCTTGAGACGGTTAGGCACGTCTTTCGGAAGACGGTAAGTCCCCTTTCCAAATTTCAATCCCTCTCTCGAGACAGTTGATTCCTCGAGACGGTCAGACACGTCTTTTCAAAGACGATAAGACCCCTTTCCAATTCCAATCTCTCTCTCCAGATAGCTGATTCCTCGAGACGGTTTGGCACGTCTTTCTTAAGACAGTAAGTCCCCTTTCCAAATTCCAATCCCTCTCTCTCAACAGTTGATTCCTCGAGACGGTCAAGCACGTCTTTCTAAAGACGATAACACCCCTTTCTAATTTCAATCCCTCTCTCGAGACAGTTTATTCCTTGAGATGGTCTGACACATTTTTTGAAGAAAATCTCTTC
Source organism: Euryodendron excelsum (assembly GCA_033060915.1). Taxonomy (NCBI): domain Eukaryota; kingdom Viridiplantae; phylum Streptophyta; class Magnoliopsida; order Ericales; family Pentaphylacaceae; genus Euryodendron; species Euryodendron excelsum. The sequence goes on from CM065386.1 coordinate 30,396,061, forward strand.
GAAACGGTAAGTCCCTTTAAACCTGTCGACCGGGACGAGACCCCAAGTCCCCTAGATGGTTGAACGGTCCACCTTTGGCGCCTGCTAGCCCGCTTATGCAAAAATGTCCGTTTAGTCCCTTTAGCAGCTTCCCAAGATCATGCAGTCTCGGGAATGATCGCGAACTGTCAGAGTAGCAAAAATACTCACAAACATCACAATCGTTAGAGTAGCAGAAATACTTACAAACAGGTCAATATAGCGAATTGCCAATAAACCCCTGTGTCACGACGACCGCCGTCAGAGTGGCGGAAACATTCAAAACCCAGGTTAACACCAGTGCCTGCTAGCCCACTTCGGTGAAAAATGACCAAACTGCCCCTTGGGCCTTTTCCAACACGTTTCTTGAGACCACACCTGAGTCTTCAAAATGGTGAGTCCAACCTTCTAGGATTTTTTAAAAGCAATCCGGCATGATTAGGTGCCTTCTAGTCAGTTTCGGGCCAACTCCGAGACTTTCTGGTCAAGATGACCATTTTGTTCCTAGGCATTCGAATGCCCCGGGAACCACGCTGACTTTGGGTATCAAACCGGTAACCTCCTGAGAATTCTTCTTGTAGTATTCCCATTCTTTCTCTATCTTTCCGGATCATTCCGAGTCAATTTTGGCAAACCCGATGTAAAATGACCCTTTTGCCCCTAGTAGGTCGGTCACCTTTTTCTAGCCACGCCGGCTCTGGGTATCAAACCGGTAACCTCCTAAGATTGCTTCTTATAGTATTCTCAATCCTCCTCTATCTTTCCGAGTCAGTTCTGACAAACTCGGTGCGAAATGACCGTTTTGCCCCTGGTGGGCCGGTCACCGTTTTTCAACCACACCGGCTCTGGGTATCAAACCGGCAACCTTTGGGAACACTCTGAATAGTGTTTCCAAATGACGAGTCTTCTTCCGGGACAATCCGAGTCCGTCCCAGCAGCTTCCCAACCCGATTGACCGTTTTGCCCCTAAAGGCCCGATCAACCCTTCCGACACATCTTATCCTCATTTTTCAAGTCAAATGCCTCTGAGACACTATTCTAAGTATTCCTGCTCTTTCCAAGCCTGCCGGTCATTCCTAGCCTCTTCAAATCATTCCCGGACTTTTCGGAGTCACTTCTAGTGAAGCCAGACTAAAAATTGCATGGTAGTCACTAGTATAGGCGTCCAAATCTAGTCAAAGATATGTTGCTTGTCGACCTTAATAGTTTCCTAATTGGCTGGCGCCACTAGTAGTGGCGCCAAGCCAATATTTGTCCTAGCGCCACTCCTAGTGGCACCAGAAGCATTTTTGGCCTAACGTCACTGCAAGAGGCGCAAGGTTTATCCCACCTTTATAAATACAAAGCCTCTTTCAGTGTGAAAGAGGTCCGAAAACTCAGTCTAAAAACACCAATATTCGATATACAGAGTTCGAACACTCCATAAACCCTAGGTTCTCTAGGTTTTCCAAACCCTAGCCACTATACACAAACCCTAGCCTCATATACACTTCTATACACCCCCATACACTTATACACTAGCCTCCAACCTTCCATTGAAGACTTAGGTTGCTACAACTATGAAGACTTAAAGGCCGAAGACGAGCCTTCGAAGATCAAGATTGAAGTGAAGCGAAGACCGAAGAAAGCAAGGCGTGCAAAGCCAAGCAAAATAAACAAGATATACGGTTGGCTTTCTCTTTAAATTTTCACACTTCCCCCCTCTCTCTTCTCTCTCCTAACCCACTTGGGTTTTCTCTATTTTAATCCCCCATCTCTTCCCCCCCCCCCCCCCTTTCTTTGCATGCTTGAAACAAGGGGATTCCCGGGTCCATGTGTAGGATTAGGCTATTGGAGGGTCACCGTGTCGGGGGCTCTCTTTTAGTCTAACCGGAGACCACGTGGGTTCGGCCCCCTTGATTATGTGGTGAAGCATTAACCTTGTATGTTCACGACCCCAAAATTGCATTGTGCATATCATTATTTTGCATCTTCCAAAAATCATTTTCAAACTCGTTTTCAAAGCTTGCATTAAACTTGTTTTCAAAATTGCATCAAAATCTCTTTTTCAAAACTTGTTTTCAAAATCATAATCCTAGGGTGATTCTAGCCTTTCCGTGGCTAGGGTTGCTTTAGGAAAATGTTACATTCAAAGTGACTTTCATGGTCCATATTTTCAAATCTTGTTGTTTTCAAAACCACTTTCTTAAAGTGGTTCAAACCTTCTTATGGTTAGAATCGCTTTAGGAAAGTGAGATGTTTTTATACCTTCCAAAAAACTCTATTTTCGAAAATCTCTTTTCCTAAAATCTCTTTTTCAACATACTTTCCTAAAACTCTCTTTTCCAAAATTGTTTTCAAAAACTCCCTCCAAAAATCTATTTTTCAAAACTCCCCTTTTCAACTCCTTTCCAAAATACTCTCCGCAAAATTCACTTTCTAAAAACGTTCCCTAAAAATCTTTCCAAAAACTCTCTCTAGCAATCTTCTATAAAAAAATCTTTTTAAAAACTCTCTTCCCAAAAATCTTCCTTCTAGAAACTCCCCTCTAGGATTTTCCTTCTAAAATCTTCGTTTCCAAAAATACACTTTCCAAAAACTCCTTCTCTTTAAAATCTCTTTCCAAAAACTCTATCTTCAAATTCACTTTCCAAAAACTCCTCTCTAGGATTCCTTTTCAAAAATCCCTCTTTCCAAAAATACACTTTCCAAAAATCCCTTTTCTTGATGCCCAAGTCAAGTCCTAGAACCCACAATTAGGAAACCCTAATTTTTTTTCCAAAAATATGGTTTTCAAGCTTGCCTTAAAACCTAGGTTTCCAAAACCTTTTGTTTTCTACATCCAAACTATACATATTTTCAAAATCTAATTTCTATGTCAAAACTATAGTTTTTTAAATCTAGGGTTTCTAAAAACTTCCCTTCCCAAATCCTTGTCAAATCCAATCTTCCCTTTAAGAAACCAAATCTAATCTTCCCATTTAGGAAACTAGATCCAATCCCTCCCCAATCCAACTCTTTCCTAATTCAACTCCTTCCTAAACTTCTACTTTCCTAAATCTTAAGTTTCCAAAACTTGAACATAAAATCTTTCCTAAATCTTAAAATTCAACTTTCAAATCTTTTCTAATTCTACCCTTTCCTAATTCTATCCCTTTCCAAATATTAACTTTTCAAATCTAAGTTTTCAAATCTTTCCTAAACTCAACCTTTTCTAATCTGAAGATTTTCTAAAACTAAAACTCTAAAACTTTCTAAATCTTAAACTTTCTAATTTTTAAAATCTTTCCAAATTCAAAGCTTTCTAAATTCAAAACTTTCTTAAGTTAAGTCTTTCTAAATTCTAAATCTTTCCTAATTCTAAGTTTTCTAAATTCTAAATCTTTCCTAATTTCAAAACTTTCCTAAATCAAAATTTTCCTAAGTCGAAACTTTCCTAAACCAAAACTTTCCTAATTCGAAAACTTTCCAAAAGTGTCACTTTCCTATTTTGAAACTTTCCTAATTTGAACCTTTCCTAATTCGAACCCTTCCTAAATCCAATCATTTCCTAAATCTTCCAAGTCCAATATTCAAGTCAAATATTTTCCAAAATCTTTCCAAGTCAAATACAATCTTTCTTTTCTAAGTCCTTAAGTCTAGGTTTCCTAAAACCGAGTTTTTCCAAAGTCAAATCTTTTCAAATCTTCCAATCAAAGTTCAATCTCTTAATCTTCCAATCCAATTTTCAATTCAATCTCCTTCTTCCAAATCAATCTCTTTTCAATCGGACTCTTGTCTGAACTACAACTGACCTGATTCCTCCAAAAGGATACGTAGGTAACTCTCATGGGTGCGGTCTCCACATTTTCTAAATCTCAAATTCCACAATCTTTTCAAAATCTCCAATCTACTTTCAAACTTCCAATTTCAAATTTCTATTTCCAAATCTCTATTTCTAATTTTTCAAACTTTCCAATTTCAAATCTATCCTTTCAAATCTTTCTTCTAAAATCAAATCAAATTATTCTTTTCAAATCTATTTCCAAATCAACTCTCTTTTATCTTGCACTTGCATTTCATACATCATGTCTTTTAAGCATTCTTTTTCAAAGTGGATAGGATTTAACATTGGTTAGTTAAAGACTCTCATAGGTGAATCTAGGGTAGATTGACACGTAGGTACCGAAAGGGCGGGGTAGGGTGATGGCTTAGTGCGTCTTCCCTACACGTAACCAACCTCCGAACCTAGAATCACTGTTTTCAAAGACCAAAAATGGGTAATTTTTCTAAAAAGGGCTAAATGTTTTTCAAAGGTTGCCAAACAACTTGTTTTCTTAAAAACCCTCTCTTGAGGAGATATTTTCAAAATTGTTTTCTAAAACCCTAAGTGTAGTTTTCGGATTATGCTTAGTTTTTAGGTGACCTAACTCACCTTAATCAAGTTAGGTGGCGACTCCAAATTTTTTTCAAAAGCCCTTTGTTCAAATCTATTTTCAATTCAAATATAGTCGCACTCATTCTTCTAGGAGGATGAGTTCTAACGAGAGAGTACAGTATTTTTCCCGCTTGTGTGTGTATTCTTCGAGTGCAAAAAATCAGGGCACGACAATGAGCAAGAAAATAAATCTTGGTTCAAGATCTTAAAATCTTGAAAAATAAAGAACTATATTGAATATCTACTTGTAACCTACTTACCTTTTCAATCCATGCCAAGAAAAAGATTTAGCAACTTAAAGTCATAAGAAAGCACATGAAAATTATATTGAAGGCTTGCAACAATTGGAAGAACATCAAATCTTGAATATGAAAGAAAAACTGAATAAATACAAAAATTAGGGTTCTTGAAAGGTATAAAGATCTTTAAAACTACTCTTACTCCTAAAACTACTCTAATTCTAGGTTTCCTAACACTCCATAAAGTTTTCTAACTCTCTTCCCCTTAAAAAAAGCTCCTATGGGCTTAAAAAGACCTTAATTTTAACCTTAACAGGTTTTTGGCCCGCAGCGGGAGGCATTTGGATGGGTCCCCGGATGGCCATGGTGCCTTCACGAAAGTTATAGATCTCGAAAAGTTGTTTGGAAGTGACAGATTATGGGCCCTAATAGCCTTTTTGGTTTGAGAGATATGGCCTTCCAAAATTTCAGCTCCGCGTGCTTTAGCAGCTTGTATCACAGCTCTAGCAGCTTGTACTCTAGCAGCATCCTCTTAAAACCTATGTCCAAAATGTATCCAAAATGCTCCCATTTAAGCTCAAAACCTATACAAAGCATAATAAACTTAGTTAGTACTAAAATATAACTAAAAAGACATAAAATCATAAACTAACACTAACAAAGCACTAGTTAAGGCCTTATAATTGCATTTTTGAAACACAATCAGCTAGGAAAAGGTTGAATTAGGAAAGATTTGGAAGCTTAAAGTTTGGAAACCTAAGGTTGAAGAAGGTATGAGATGAGGAAAGAGTGAATTAGGAAAGGTTTAGACTAAGAAGGATTGAGATTTCTATTTCCTAAAATAAAGGATTGGATTTTTTTTTCTAAAAGAGGTGTTTTGATTTTGTTTCCAAAAACGGAGGATATGATCTAGTTTCCTAAATGGAAGATTGGATTTGGTTTCCTAAAGGGGAAGATTGGATTTGGCATGGATTTGGAAAGGGAAGTTTTAGAAACCCTAGATTTGGAAAACTATAGTTTTGATGTAGAAAATAGGTTTTGGAAATATATAATTTTGATGTAGAAAACAAGAGGTTTTGAAAACCTAGGTTTTGAGGCCAAAATAAGGAATTGGAAACTATGTTTTTGGGGAGGAAAATTAGGGTTTTCTAATCGTGGGTTCTAGGGTTTAACTTGGACACCAAGAAAACGGATTTTTGAAAAGTGAGTTTTTTAGAAATGGAGATTTTTGGGAAAGAAATCCTAGCGAGAGGAGTTTCTAGAAAGTGAATTTTTGAAAGAGATATATTTGGAAAGGAGATGGGAGAGAGTTTTCTAAGAAGGAAACCTACGGAGTGTTTTTAGGAAAAGAATTTTGAAGAGAGTGTTTTAGAAAGAAGTTGAAAAGGAGGTTTTTAGGAGGGATTTGAAAAGAGAGTTTTTGGAAAGTATAAAAATGTCTCACTTTCCTAAAGTGATTCTAACCATAAGAAAGGTAGAACCACTTTAAGAAAGTGGTTTTGAAAACAATAAGGATTTGAAAATATGGACCATATTGGCCACTTTAAATGTAACACTTTTTTAAAGCAACCCTAGCCATGGAAAGGCTAGAATCACCCTAGGATTGTGATTTTAAAAGCAAGTTTTGAAAAAGAGGATTTTGAAGCAAGCTTTTTTAAAACGAGTTTGAAAACGAATTTTAGAAGAATGTAAGATCATGATATGCACAATGCAAAGAGGGTCATGAACATACAAGGTTAAAGGCTTCACCACATAATCAAGGGGGGCCGAACCCACATGGTCTCCGGTTAAATTAAAAGAAAGCCCCCGACATGGTGACTCTCCAATAGCCTAATCTTACACATGCATGGACCGGGAACTGCCTGTTTCAAGCATGCAAGAAGGGGGGGAAGAAGATGGGGGATTAAAATAGAAAAAAACCCAAGTGGGTTCAGAGGGAGTAGAGAGAGGGGAAGATGCATAAATGTAAATAAGAAGCCTACCTTGTGTCTTCTTTATTTTGCTTAGCTTTGCGTGCTTCGCTTTACTTGTCTTGCTTCGGTCTTCACTTCAATCTTCAAGAGTTTGTCTTCAATCTTCAAAACTTCAGATTGCAGCACTTCAAGTCTTCAAAAGAGGCTTTGGAGACTAGTGTATAAGTGTATAGAAGTGTATGTAAGTGTATAGGAGGCTAGGGTTTGTGTATGGAGGCTAGGGCTTGGAAACCTAAGGAGACTATGGTTTAGAGAGGCTACGAGCTCTGTATATCGAAAAGTAGGATTTTTAGACTGAGTTTGTGGACCTCTTTCACGCTGGAGGAGACTCTGTATTTATAGAGAAGGGAATGAACTGGAGCCTGTTGTAGTGGCGCCAAGCCAAAAATGCTCCTGGTGCCACTCCTAGTAGCGTCAGGCCAAAAATTGGTTTCGCGCCAGCCAGTTAGAAAAGTTTTAAGGTCAGCAAGTAAAGTATCTTGGGAAGATTTGGGCGCTTGTATTAGTGACTACCATGTAATTTTTAGCCTGGCTTGACTAGGAGTGACTTTGGAAGGTCCGGGAAGGACTTAAGGGATCGGGAATGGCCCGAAAGGCCGGAAAAGGACAGGAACACTTAAAACAATGTCTCGAAGGTAGTAGACTTGAAAAAGGAAGACAAGAGTTATCAGAAGGGTTGACCGAGCCATTAGGAGCAAAACGGTCAATTGGATAGGAAAGCTATCGGGACAAACTCGGAATGTCCTGGAAGAAGACTCAAAATTTGAAAACATTATTTAGAATGTTCCCAAAGGCTACCGGTTTGATTCCCATAGCCAGTATGGTCGAAAAAGGGCGATCAACCCACTAGGGGCAAAACGGTTATTTTACATTGGATTTACCGGAATTGACTCGGAATGATCCGGAAAGATAAAAGAAGGTCGGGAATACTATAAAAAGCATTCTCGGGGGGTTACCGGTTTGATAACCAGAGCCGGGGTGATCCCCGGGGCGTTCGGATGCCTAGGGGCAAAATGGTCATCTTGACCGAAAAGTCTCGGAACTGGCCCGAAACTGACTAGAAGGCACCTAAACATGCCGGATTGCTTTTAATACAATCTTGGAAGGGGTGGAGTTACCATTCTGAGGACTCAGGTGTGTTCTCGAGAAACGTGTTGAAAAATGGCCCTAGGGGCAGTTTGGTCATTTTTCATCGAAGTGGACTAGCAAGCACTAGTGTTGACCTGGGTTTTGAGTGTTTCCGCCACTCTAACAGCGGTCTTGTGATACAGGGGTTTGTTGGCAATTCTCTATATCAACCTGCTTGTGAGTATTTCCGTTACTCTGACGGTTCGCGATCATTCCTAAGACTGCTTGATCTCAGGAAGCTGCTAAAGGGACTTAGCGCCTGAGAAGTCAAATTTTTCGAAAGGCGTGCCAAAATGGACATTTCTGCATTGGCGGGCTAGCAGGCACCAAAGGTGGATCGTTCTACCTTCTAGGGGACTTGGGGTCTCGTCCCGGTCGACAGGTTAAAATGGGACTTACCGTCTTTGGAAAGATACGCCTGATGGAATATGGAAAGGAGACTTATCATCTTCGGAAAAACGTGCTTGATGGAATTAGAAAGGGGACTTACCGTCTTCGGAAAGACGCGCCTAATGGAATTGGAAAAGGGACTTACCGTCTTCGGAAAGACGCGCTTGATTTGGAATTGGAAAAGGGACTTACCATCTTCGGAAAGACGTGCTTGATTTGGAAATGAAAAGGGGACTTGCCGCCTTCAGAAAGACGTGCCTAATTTGGAATTGGAAAGAACAATGCCCTAAGGGCATTTTGGTCAATTTTTCCTCTATTTGGGCCTGGGGGGCCTGCAAAGCAATGGATAGTCGGGATTAGACTTAGAGAGTTGACTTCGATTGGAATACGCCCATATTGACTTGAGTACAAGTCTAGACGGACTGTATACTGTCGAGCGGTCAAAAATGGGGTGCTTACAATGAGGCAATTGAAATAGAAAATTTCAAGAATGGTAATAACTTTAAAGTCAATGAGTAGCGCCTGAAGCCCTACCTTAAGCTGGAGTCGGGAGAAGTTGACTGTGTGGATTTACATGATCCACTGCCTTTTGGGTAAACCACCTTGCCATCTAGTATATTGTATAGTAGTTGTTAGAATTGAGTGGCATTGGATGTAGTTTTTCCCTAGTTGGGGAGGGGGTGGGGAGTGGGTGTTGTCCCGCCCTTTCGTCTTCCCCACCTATCTGTCACCGGGTCTTTTTGTGTTGTTTCTTTTTTGAGCATCATGGACTATGCTCGGGGCGGGGGGGCTACTTCATAGTGTGTATTTTAGGTGTTCATAATTTTATCATAGATACATAGGTTAGGTTAGACTTGTATTTTGGTTAAGTATTCAAACCAAAAAAAAGAAGGGAAAAATTGAAATTTTGGCCTGGCTTTCACATTCGAATGGCCAGCATGTTTTTCGATTTTGTCTTGACGTTCGAACGACTATCCCAGTGTTCGAGTGCCAAATTTTGAAAGAAGCCCCAATTTAAGCCTAGCGTTCGAACACTTGTATTGGAGTTCGAACGTGGAGTGAAATTTTTGGGTTAAATAAGGCTACCCGGGGGGGTTTTGTTTCATTTCATTTTACTCCAAGTGCACGAGAGAGATAGCCGAGAGACAAGAGAGAGAAAGAGGAATTGAGAGGGAGAGACTTTACACTCCATTTTCCATTCAATGCGAGGCTACCTAGGGCATTTGTGGGCAAACCCCTTCACTCTCCTAGCTTTCAACCAAGGTATATGTTCTTTTTTTATGCCCTACATTCCTAGTTTTCTCATTGCATACAAACCTAGGCTTCACATGATATTGATTAGGGGTTTAGACTTCACTTGCATAGATGTGCACAAGTGTGTAATTGGGTAGTTAAATCCCTAAGAATCATGTTCTAGACACACTAACAAAACAGTGCCCACCATGTGTTTGATAAAATGCCCCTTTGATGTTTACACTTAGAATAAGGGCGCAATTGAGTTCCATTGGATCCCAAAGGCTCTTTAGCCTTCACCACGATATTAGGGGAGTGGTAGCTTAGAAAAATTTACATGTTGAAACCCCACCAACACATGTGCACACCAAGTATTTGACAAAATACTTGGGTGGCCAAGATGACATAATTCAATAGAAATGGGTACTTCTTAAGGCATATAAGCTATCATAGGCCATTTCTAGGCACAATGACCACCCAATTTAGTCTGTTGGGCATTAGGCACGCACCTCCCATTACATGCACATATTGTTGAACTTTGTTATGATAGGATGCCGTGTTGTTTGTTTGTGTTATGTTTGCAGGTTTTGGGGTGTTTGTCGAGTTGTAAACATGAGTGGCAAGGCTAGTAAGAGTATGGGCAAAGCCAAGACTATGGCCAAAAATTCGGTTAAGTCTAAGGAGGCTAAGGGGAAGGCTCCAGCGGCGGGTGATTCTAAGGAGGTCTATGACGCCACTCGATTCTTAGGAATCCATGAAGAAAAGACATATAGAAAAGTTTGGGTCCAAACCAAAGCAGTTATTGAGCAAGAGATAAGGCTCAATGCCTGATTGTGCATCAAAATTGTCATTAAATTTATAGTTTTTCATATGTATATATTCATTTATTTTATTTTGCATAATAGTTTGGTGTGCTTTGGTAATGAAGTTTGGTTTAATATTTTGATAGATTTATAAAGCTTAAATGAAGTATTTCAGAGATCTTTCATGCCGTGATTTGGAGCAAAGAACTGAAGTGAAATTGAGTTAAAGATTGAAGCAAATTTTGGTTCAAAGAAGTGCCCTAAATCTGCCCCATTTCAAATCCAAGAAGAGGCTAAAAGATTATCCACTTCAAGCCCAAACTTGCTTTATATTTTGTGCAAACTTCAGCCCAAACTTGTTCTATGTATTATGCAAACTTCAGCCCAAAGTTTGAAGGCCCATTTCAGCTCATTTGAAGGCAGTTGTTAGGAGAAAAAAAAAAGATTGCACATGGTTGGAGTACAATAATTCTTCATTATGAGGTAAAGAGAGAAGAAAAAAATAGTCCAAAAGATAGAATAAAGAGGTCCACCAGCCAGCTCAAAATGCTGGCTGAATTTGCCTCTCCCTCCATGTGCTAGACAGACCTCTAGTGTTTGGACCGTAACTTTTGACTCAGTTGTCCAAATGAGCCGTTTCTTTGCGGGGCTAGAAAGTAGACAAGCAGCTCTATAAATATCTGTCTAATAGTCATCTCTAAAAACAGAGTGGAAGAGGGTGAAAACTTCGTCCAAAGTTAGAGGACAGATTTGTGCGAAAATCTGGGCAACTTGTATTTTGCTTTCTTTTGTTGATTTTGGCTCTTCAATGTTAAAAACCTCTTATTTTATGTTGATGCAATTTTTTTTCTTCATAATGGTTGTTGGCTAAGCTCTTTCTTGGTTCAAGATCAAGGATGATGGTGGTTGAGGTGATCTCTTTAAGGTATTAATGCATCTCAATGATTTATCTTCTCACTTTGTACATGGATGATTGATAATTGTTAAGAATTTAGAAATCATTTAGGCAATGTTATAATCTTGAATTTCTATGCACAAACTTCAGTTTTGGTATAGGGATTGCTTGATTCAATGTCTTGCCTAGTTTGAAACTATTTTTCCATTTCTAAGCAAGATTCAATCATTCATTTCTTTGAACTTTGTTGTAATATTTTCTGACCCAATATCACCATTGTTGATGTCGGGTTGAGTTATCTTAAATATCTTAAAAAAACCACCAATATACCACCATTGGAATTGATTTTGAGCCAAGACTTTTATTTCTCTTGTAATTTTAAGCATTGTCATTTGAATACTATTCACAACTACTCATCTTTCAAAGAAAATTTCACATTCATTGTGAACCAATTTTTTTCCGAATAAATTTCTCTTAAGTTTTTATCACCAAACTGTTTTCTAAATTTAGCTCCCTGTGGATATGACCTCGGTCTCACCGAGTTAATTGCTACATCGTACACTCGTGCACTTGCGAGTTAAAATAAGCCGATAAGAAAGAACGGTCAAGCAATTTTGGCGCCGTTGCCGGGGAGCTAGCAAGCAATGGTGATGAACTTGGGGGTTAATTATTTGTAATTTAATATTTCTTTAATAGTTCAGATTATAAAATATAAAAAAAAATTTGTGGACTCAACCTTGCGAACAAAGGATTGTGGACTGGGCTGCCAATTATTGGACTACGACTGGTTTTATTGCCTTTTGGACTTTGTAGAGGACGTAATTACTAACTTCAAATTGTGGAGGTTAATCCCTCCTTCTAACATCTAATTTCTAACCTCTAACATCTAACTTCTAACTTCTAACATTTAATTTCTAATTGTGGAGGTTAATCCCTCCTTTTAGATTTATGCATTTTTTGCTGCGGCTGGTTTTACCGCCTCTTGCTTATTTATTTTTCTTGTCTTTATTTTTAGAGGAGGTAATTACCCCTCTTTTCATTTATATTATTGCTAGTTCAACCGCCATTTGTATATGTCAATTGTAATTATTGCCTAACGTTTGTTGTTGTAGCACTTGGCTTGTGAAAAAAATTTTCGAAAAAAAAAAATCTAATTTGGCTTACTAGTTGGAAGTACAGTGAGTTTCCTTTAGCCCAACTTTTCTTTTATTTATTTATTTTCTTTTCTTATAGTCATCATATTAGTGTTTCATCATGGCTAGTGTTGGAGATATGGAGGGAGAAGGGAGTGTTCACGGTGGCAGACCTCCACCAGTCAATGGCCAACCTAATTTCCGGACTCTTAGGGAGTATCTTCATCCAGCAAGACAAAGCACACCTTCGTGTATTGTCTTGCCCCTCAATCAACAAGCCTTCAATTTAAGACCGAGCATGATTCAACTTCTTCCTACATTTCATGGTATGGATTCCGAAAATCCATACTTGCACATTAAAGACTTTGAGGAGGTATGTGGCACTTTTGTTGATAGAACATGCACTGAGGATACTATTCGGCTTAGATTGTTTCCATTCTCTCTCAAGGATAAAGCCAAGCTTTGGTTAAACTCCTTATGTCCTAGGTCTATAGGCACATGGAGGGAAATGCAAACCGAGTTTTTGAAAAAATATTTCCCTACTCATAGGACTGCTGCTTTACAACATCAAATGATGAATTTTTCTTGTAGTCCAAGTGAGTCATTTCACCAAGCTTGGGAAAAGTTTAAGGACTTGTTGAATGCTTGTCCCCACCATGGTTTTGAAATGTGGAGGTTAGTAAGTTTCTTCTATGACTCACTTAACCCGGATTTTAAAAAGCTAGTGTCAACCATGTGTAATGGTGAGTTCTATGACAAAGAACCGGATGAGGCATTTGATTTTTTTGATCAATTGGCCGAGAACACAAAGCAATGGGAGACCTTTCTCCCACCGCATGTTGAGTCTAGAAACACCACAACCCAATCAAGCGAAAAGTTCCAATTGAAAGAGACCGATGACCCCAATGCTAGACTAGCCTCATTGGCTAGGAAAGTAGAGTCTCTTGAGCTAAAAAAAAAGTGCATGTTGTGAGTAAGCAACAAGAGGAAACTTGTGGAGTGTGTGAGAATAAGAGGCATGGGACAATCAATTGTCCAATAATTCTAGCTTTCAAAGAAGTGCTATATGGCCAAACTTCTGATTCAAGCAATTTTAGAAAGCCATTCCCAAACCAAGGCCAAGTAGGCAATCCCTACTCCGATACCTATAATCCCGGATGGAGGAACCACCCAAATTTTGGATGGAGAAATGAGGTTTCTTTGGTACCTCAGGCATTTCAGCTTCCACCCCAACCATTTCATGCTCCCACACACCACACAAACCAACCACCTCACAAGAGATCCTTAGAGGATACTCTCCAACAGTTCATGCAAACTCAAGGTGGAATCAACACTCAAGCCAACAAATTTCAAGAACAAACCAATAGGGCTTTAGATGACATTCAAAGTCAACTAACTAAGTTGACTCAATCATTGAGTGTTCAAGAGAGAGGAAAGCTTCCGGTTCAACCAATGCCAAATCCTAGAGGCCAAGTAAACATGAGTGAATCTTCACTCGGTGAGCATTCTAACCATGAGCAAGTCCAAGCAATCACCATCCTTAGACGTGGGAAGATAGTTGACAAAACTATACCTTCTAGGATCCCTAGGGCTATTAAGTGGGAGAAGTCTAGGGAGAGTGAAGAGGGAATCAAATTGAGAAATGAGAGATCTAGTGGTGAAGAAGAGAAAGAGATGTGTGAGAAAGGAGAGGATTCAAAAAAAATTGGAGTGGAAGTGAGTGATGTAGAGTCCATTGCCCGACCACCATTCCCGCAAAGGTTAGAAAAATCCAAACATGAGCTTATGAACTCTGAAATCTATGAATTGTTCAAATAAGTGAAAGTCAACATTCCACTCCTTGATGCAATTAAACAAGTCCCATCTTATGCTAAGTTCCTTAAGGACTTGTGCACAGTCAAGAGGAGATTGAATGTGAAAGAGAAAGCTTTCCTGACAGAACAAGCTAGTGCCATTATCCAATTGAAGACCCCTCCTAAATACAAAGACCTCGGTTGTCCCACAATTTCATACATCATTGGGAATCATAGGGTAGACCAAGCTTTGTTGGACTTGGGAGCAAGTGTGAATTTGCTACCATACACTGTTTACAAACAATTGAGTTTAGGAGAGCTTAAGCCCACTCGTGTCACCCTTCAATTAGCTGACAGATCAGTTAAGATTCCCCGAGGTATTGTGGAGGATGTGTTGGTTCAAATGGATAAATTTTACTTCCCTGTCGACTTTATAGTGTTGGACACCCAACCTATACAAGGTCCTAGTGCTCCCATCCCAGTCATCTTAGGTAGACCCTTCCTAGCTACATCCAATGCTTTGATTAATTGTAGGAATGGGGTGATGAAATTGTCTTTCGGGAATATGACTATGGAGATGAACATTTTCAATGTCTCCAAGCAAATTGGTGAGTATGAGGACATTAGGGAGGTAGATTTGATCCAAACATTTTGTCAAGAGCACTTTGAGAGAGAATGGACAGAAGATCTGTTAGGGAGAATTTTGATTCATAATGAGGAATTTGATCCTTTGGAATGTGTTGATAAGGAAGAAAGGGAACTTATAGCTTGTCTAGAGTCGATGCCTATCATGTCAGTGGGTCAATGGACCCTATCATTTGAGCTTTTGGATTCATCCCAAGCTAATGTTTAGTCATCCCTTGCCAAACCCCCTAAATTGGAAAGGAAAGCTTTACTGAGTGATCTTAAGTATGCCTTTCTAGGGGAAGATGAATCATATCCTGTTGTAATTTCATCAAAACTGACCATGGAGCAAGAGCAAAAATTGTTGAGAGTACTAAGAAAACATAGGAAAGCAATTGGGTGGACAATCACCGATTTGAAAGGAATTAGCCCCCTTTTATGTACACATAGAATCTATCTTGAGGAAGAGGCTAAATCTGTGAGACAAATGCAAAGGCGATTGAACCCAAACACGAAGGAAGTAGTGAGATGTGAAGTGCTTAAGTTGCTTGATGCGAGTATCATTTACCCCACTGTCGACTCCAAATGGGTTAGTACAACCCAAGTTGTTCCAAAAAAATTAGAGTCACAGTGGTGAAAAATGAGAACAATGAACTAGTGCCCATTAGGATCGAAACCGGGTGGCGTATGTGCATTGATTATCGTAGGTTGAATGCCGTGACTACGAAGGATCATTTCCCACTCCCATTTCTAGATCAAGTCCTTGAGAGAGTGGCGGGGAGAGCTTTCTATTGCTTTCTTGATGGCTACTCGGGATACAACCAAATTGAGATTTCCCTAGAAGACCAAGAGAAAACCACTTTCACTTGTCCTTTTGGTACCTATGCATATAGGAGAATGCCTTTTGGCTTGTGTAATGCACCAGCTATATTTCAAAGGTGCATGATAAATATCTTTAGTGATATGGTGGAAAGATTCTTGGAAATTTTCATGGACGATTTCTCTGTCTATGGGGATTCTTATGAGTTGTGTCTAGTGCATTTAGAAAAAGTTCTTGAAAGGTGTGAGGAGAGCAATCTTGTTCTCAATTGGGAGAAGTGTCATTTTATGGTGACACACGGCATCGTCTTAGGCCACATTATCTCTTCCAAAGACATAGAGGTTGATAGGTCAAAAGTTGAACTCATTAAAAAATTGCCTATCCCGAGGACTATCAAAGATGTGAGATCCTTTTTAGGGCATGCCGGTTTTTACTGAAGATTCATTCACTCTTTTAGTACCATTGCCAAACCTTTGTGCAATTTATTGTCACAAGATGTCGAATTTGAGTGGACATCGAAATGTCAAGAAGCCTTTGATAAGCTTAAGGGTTTGTTGACCACCGCACCGATCATGCAAGCTCCTGATTGGTCTTTACCATTCGAATTGATGTGTGATGCTAGTGATTTCGTTGTAGGGGCTGTTTTGGGGCAAAGAAAAGACAAGAAACCTCATGTCATTTACTGTGCTAGCAAGACCTTGAATGAAGCCCAATTGAACTACACTACCACTGAAAAAGAATTGCTAGCTGTGGTTTTTGCGTTAGATAAATTCAGGTCTTATTTGGTTGGGTCTCATGTTATTGTTTTCATTGATCATGCAGCATTGAAATATTTGCTTACAAAGCAAGATGCCAAGCCACGCTTGATTCGATGGATTCTCCTACTCCAAGAGTTTAAACTTGAGATTCGAGATAAAAAGGGAGTAGAGAACGTGGTGGCTGATCATTTGTCCCGTCTTTCGAGCCATGAGACTGCACTTGATGCTTCCCCAATTAATGAACACTTTCCGGATGAGCACCTATTTGTTGCAGGCACTATTTCTCACATTGGCACTCCATGGTACGCTGATATAGCTAATTACTTAGCCACAGGTCAGATTCCTTCCCATTGGTCTAAACTTGACAAACAAAAATTCTTTCGCAATGCGCGTACATTTTTCTGGGATGACCCCTACCTGTTCAAATATTGTCCTGACCAAATTGTTAAGAGGTGCATCCCCGACCATGAAGTTCCAAGTGTCATTTCTTTTTGTCATGCATTGGCTTGTGGTGGGCATTTCTCTCCAAAGAAAACCACTGCCAAGATCTTATAGTGTGGGTTATACTGGCCCACCATGTTCAAAGATGTCCATGCCTTCTGTGTTGCATGTGACCGATGCCAACGACTAGGTAGCATTACTAGGTGTAACATGATGCCCCTTAATCCCATTCTTGTCTTGGAAATATTTGATTGTTGGGGCATCGATTTCATGGGACCGTTTCCTAGCTCGTTTGGTTACCAATTCATCCTTGTGGCCATTCATTATGTGTCAAAGTGGGTGGAGGCCATTGCCTCTCGAACTAATGATCACCGAGTTATGATCAAATTCTTGAAAGAAAATATTTTCTCTCGTTTTGGTATGCCTCAGGCTATGATTAGTGATGGAGGAAAACATTTTTGTAACAAACCCGTAGGAATGTTGATGAGAAAATATGGTGTAATTCACAAAGTTGGTAATCCTTACCACCCACAAACTAGTGGCCAAGTTGAGTTGGCAAATAGGGAGATCAATAACATTTTGGAGAAAACGGTCAATCCGAACTGCAAAGATTGGTCCCTATGACTAGTCGATGCTTTGTGGGCCTATCGCACAGCTCACAAGACCACTTTAGGAATGTCTCCTTATAGGCTTGTCTATGGAAAGCCTTGTCATCTCCCAGTTGAGATTGAGCATCGTGCATATTGGGCCATCCGCCAATTCAATGACAATGAAAATGCGGTTGGCAGTCATAGAAAGCTTCAATTGGATGAATTAGAGGAATTGAGAAATGATGCATTTGCAAATGCAAAAATTTCAAAGGACAAAATAAAAGCTTTGCATGATAAACACATTCTTAGAAAGTCCTTTTATGTTGGTCAGAAAGTTCTCTTATACAATTCACAATTACATCTCTTTCCTGGGAAGTTGAGGACAAAATAGACTGGCCCATTTGTGATAAAGTCCATCTCGAAGCATGGTGCCTATGAGGTAGAGAATCCCAAGAACGGGAATGTTTTCAAAGTAAATGGCTACCGATTGAAACCTTATCTTGAAAATTTCGTGGCTGAAATTGAGACTTTGGATCTTGAAGATCCATCACCATTTTAAGCTTCATAAGTAATAAACCACCATGGTACATATTTTAGTTTTATTTTATTGTAATGTTTTTTCCTTTCTTTCTTCCGACTCATGCATTTACTTGTTCCATCATGATTCATGCATTAGGGACAATGCCTTGTTTAAGTTGGGGGGTGAAGCCTTTATTTTTGTTGGTTTGTTAAAAAAAAAAAAGAAAAAATTTTTTGTAAAAAATAAAGAAAAGAAAAACCAAAAAAGACCAAAAAAAAAAAAAAAAACCAACAATATTTATTCTTCATACTAATTGAAAGTCGGCATGGTCATAATAATTCATTTGAGTAATTAAGCATGAGTTATGGATTTTCTAGTTTTGATATGTTGGCATTTTAGCTCATTATACTAACTTCTTGTTAGAGTATCTCACGGCATCTATACTCGGACTTTTTACACTTCACTCGTAACTTGCATGACTATAGTCTTAATTGATGATAAAGGATCACTTGGAAATCTTGAGGAACAAAGTGGAGACTTGTACCCTTGTTGTGAGTTTTAGAGCCATTCTTTCTTGGAGGGGTTTTATCACAGCTACTCTTGTATTTTTCTTGAAAACGCATTATTGTTGTTGGTTGGTCTCATTATTCATTCTTATTTGGTTGAGTTGTCGGAAATTCATCATTTGTGCCACATCACTTACATTTGGAATTTGATGAACACTTGGAAAATCATGTTATGCTTGGGAAAGGATTTTAGGCCATATTTGATATTTGAGCTTGTTCGCTTCTTTACTTTATACACTTATCCCTAGTTTACCAATTTGAGCCTTTTGTATACTAACCATTTTTTGAATTCCTTGACCAAAAGTGTCTTTGAGATTAATGGGCTTGGTTTGATTTGTGAGAGCAAAGTTAAAAGTGAAGGGAGTGTTCATTTGGGCATTCAAAAAAAAAAAAAAAAAATAGAATTCCAAATGCAAGCTTGAAGAAATGAAATTTGAGAGGTGATGTGAACTTGTGTATGTAATAGAAGGAAAGATAGTTGGGTGCATCTCAAAAAGTGGTTAACCTTATGCAAAAAAAAAAAAAAAAAACCACATTGTGCTGTATTTAGCCCATTTTCAGACACATGAGTTTTTGATTGACCCTTGCTATATACACTTTTCCTTACCTAACATTACAACCAAAATAAAGTCCTAATTGATCCCAAGTATAAGATGGTTTCAATTGTGAATGTGTGAATAGATGTGGTGGTGAGGTTACATTCCAATTTCTGACACTTGGCACTCTTTCATGAGACTACACATATTCTTGTTTTAGCATTATTCATGGTTTTGGAATGCGGCCTTTTGGATTGTTTACATTACTTCTTCCGTATACAAATGTTGAGAGAGCATAAATGCACCTGTTTCTGAGAGTTTCATTTGTTGAGTGCATATCTGATGAGCTTTTGAGTTGAAGCATGATTCTAATAGAAATTTGAGTGATCCTAAGTTCTGATATTGAGAAAATGATCATGTTAGTTTATTCACACACACTCCAAGTAAGGATGCTATGAATGTCTTTATGAGTTAATAGTATTCTGAACTATACATGTCCTTTATATTGTACTTGAGAAATCTGTATTTTGTGTTTAATACTTGTTTGAGTTGTTATGAATAGGTTGACTTGAGATTTGGATGAAGGCGAAATTCAAGATGTTTATGGGTATCATCGCTGACAACCCTCACGAGACTACAACTCGTCCACTAGGGCCACCTAGGGGTTCAAAGGTTTATTGCATACGCTAAATGCAATCGTGAATCCTACGAAAGTGGCATTTGAATAAAGTAGACAATAATTATTTTTGTTTCAGTTTGCTCGAGGACAACCAAAATCTTAGTTGGGAGGTGTGATTGTGCATCAAAATTGTAATTAAATTGATAGTTTTTCATATGTATTTATTCGTTTATTTTATTTTACATAATAGTTTGGTGTGCCTTTGGTAATGAAGTTTGGTTTAATGTTTTGATAGATTTATAAAGCTTAAATGAAGTATTTCAGACATCTTTCAGGCCGGGATTTGGAACAAAGAATTGAAGTGAAATTGAGTTAAAGATTGAAGCAAATTTTGGTTCAAAGAAGTGCCCCAAATCTGCCCCATTTCAAATCCAAGAAGAGGCTAAAAGATGATCCACTTCAAGCCCAAACTTGCTTTATATTTTCTGCAAACTTCAGTCCAAACTTGTTCTATGTATTATGCAAACTTCAGCCCAAAGATTGAAGGCCCATTTCAGCTCATTTGAAGGAAGTTGTTGGGAGAAAAAAAAAGAACATTGCACATGGTTGGAGTACAATAATTCTTTATTATGAAAAAAAGAAAGCATGCACATGGCTAGAAAGAAGTGGAGGACAATAATTCTTTATTATGGGGTAAAGAGAGAAGAAAAAAAATAGTCCAAAAGATAGAATAAAGAGGTCCACTAGCCAGCTCAAAATGCTGGCCGAATCTACCTCTCCCTCCATATGCTAAACAGACCTCTAGTGTTTCGACCATAACTTTTGACTCAGATGTCCAAATAAGCTGTTCTTTGTGCGGCTACAAAGTAGACAAGCAGCTCTATAAATATCTGTCTAATAGTCATCTCTAAAAACAAAGTGGAAGAGGGTGAAAACTTCGTTCAATCATTCATTTCTTTGAACTTTGTTGTAATATTTTCTGACCCAATATCACCATTGTTGATGTTGGGTTGAGTTATCTTAAATATCTTAAAAGAACCACCAATATACCACCATTAGAATTGATTTTGAGCCAAGACTTTTATTTCTCTTGTAATTTTAAGCATTGTCATTTGAATACTATTCACAACTACTCATCTTTCAAAGAAAATTTCACATTCATTGTGAACTAATTTTTTTCCGAATAAATTTCTCTTAAGTTTTTATCACCAAACTGTTTTCTAAATTTAGCTTCCTATGGATATAACCTCGATCTCACCAAGTTAATTGCTACATCGTACACTCGTGCACTTGAGAGTTAAAATAAGTCGATAAGAAAGAGCGGTCAACCAATGCCTTTAGCGATTTTGGGTGGGAAAAAGAGTTTACTGATAGAGGTTGGCTAGAGTTGGCCAGGTATTAGGGGGAACGCATTTTGATCCTATGCACCAAGTTCATGGCTAACAAATCTTCCCTAATAACTGAAAAGGGAGTGAGCGGATCAAGACTTGGGTTCGGGAGAAGAAAATAATTTTAGATCCCAATACGTTCTTGAGATACTTCGGGCTCAAGTGGGTAGAAAATCCTAAGTTCGAGTATTTTGACATAAGGGCCCCTTCTTTGTTAGTCATTTGCGAGGAATTACTCAAACTGAAAGAAAATTGGGATGGGGAGGTGCAGTGTAGTAAGTTAAAATTAAGAGGTAAATACCTCATCTTTTTTTTGTTTTCCTGCCACTCTTTGCTTCCATTAAAAAGGACTGTGGACACGAGTCTGAACCGAGCATAGCTACTTTGGGCCATTGGGACGGGGAAGCCTATTAACTTGCCTTGATATATGTTCATGTATATTTACCATGCCTACACACATCCTAATCCTTGGGGATCGATTCCATTTATATGCATGCTTACCGAGTTGATTAGGGATTTGAAAGCAAAGATTCCTTGGGATCTCATTACATAGGATCAAGAGAGTCCCATAGATGATAACACTTCAGCCATTCAGAGGGCCAAAAGAAGAGAAAGAAAGAGCTAGAGGAGTTGAAGAAAAAGGTGAAGGATGGGGGAGTGCCAGGACAAGGAGAGAGCTCGAGGGCTCAGGGTGTTAGTTTGCAGGCTGCAGTGGAGCAGCAAAGGCAGAAGTTGGATGCCTTGATTACTTCGACCAATAGTCGACTGAAGAATATTGAGGATCGTGTAGAGAGGCATACTGCTATCCTTCAGGAGATGCTTGCCATGATGATGAGAGGACAGCCACCAGCTGGAGGGGCTGATGCTGATGCTGATGATGAGGATGACATTTAGGAGTTTAGACTGTGTTTTTAGTTGATGTATTTACTTTTTAGTCTAAAACTCTTGTTTTTTTGTTTTTGTTTTTTTTGGGATGTATGGCTGTTTTTGGTTGCTATAGATTATTGTTTTTTTTTAATTGGATGGATAGAATTGTTGTTTCAAATATTTTGATATAATTTATGCATACTATCAATTGGATTTAACAAGTTATTGAGGCAGGTTGTTATGTATCCAATGCACGTTGAATTCATCAGAAAGAGGTTGGTTTTTTTGGTTCCTTGGTAATGACATATAACTCTTCGCATTATGAAGTTAAATAGATTTATTTTGCATTAAGGATGTGTTGAGATTTTCTTGAAAACTGGGACCATATACAAAAACATTGTATTTTGTAATTTTAGAGGCTGAGACAACTAGTCACCATTGTTTTGCATTGTTGAGCAGATTATCATGTTAATTCTACAAACTTGCATATTTTAATACATGACTATTTGTATTACATTGAAAGACAGAGGATAGCTTGCACTGTGCATGTGTCGTGTCACTGAAGTAAAATTATTACATGTTCATGTAATTTCATCCAAAAAGTGGAGATTGAACCTCATGAGCTTTAAAGCCTAATAATCGCCTTTCTGAGTGATTTTCATTTACTCGAGGATATAATTATTAAAATTTCGTTATTTGAATAACTTCATTCATTATTTGATTTTGCTTTACGTGTTGCGTAAGGAGTCAGAATTATGACACCTTACAAATGTTTGAAGTTTTGAACTTATTGTGTTTCACGGACTATTCCTTAAGGCCAATTCACTTCTTTCGGGTCCTTTAAATTATTGTTTTGATAATTGTATACATATGATCTTGAAAAGCGTGTCAATGTTGAATTGTTCCCATAAGTAAGGAAATGGTGCATTGCTAGCCAATTTGTGAAGTTGTTATGTACGAAGTTGAAAAAAGAAGACGTGAAGTTGTGTAAAAAAGAAAGAAAAAAAAAATTATTGTAGTGATAAAAGGATAAAGACGTGATGGAGGGGAGTTGAGAAGTCATTGATATTGAAAAGAGAAAAGAAAGAAATTTTTTTGTAGAAGTGAATGTTTACTAATCATCATGTGTATTGCGTAATGCACGTGTTGAGATCCTTTACCACTTGCTTTCTCTCTATCCTTTTGACTCTTCTCTTATTCATATGGTCTTTAAGGTCTGGGATAGCATAAATTTTTAAATTCTCACATGTATGAGTCATCATGTCAAATTCCTACTTGTTGCTTCAATTGTAAATTTTTTTTCATGAAGCTATGCCAAGTCGATACACTACTTATCTAGTGGTTTTTGATGTTTTGGAATGACTCTATTACATGTGCTTTATATTTACTTGTAAAACGAGTATTTCACTGAGTGAACCTATGTGTTCAAATGTTTTTGAGTGTACAACTAAAAAGATTTGAATCAAAACTATAGCATGTGATTATTGAATGAGTAATGGTTGATTTTCGGTAACATGATTGTATTCAAACACTTGAGTCTCTCAATAGCATTTCACTTTATAGTTTTCTAATTTGTATGTTGAGCAAGGGTTAATTTGAATTCTTATCACTTAAATTCATTCCAATGAAAATGATCTACCATATGCTTGCATATCTTCTCATTCTCCATCAGTAGGATCACATACAAAACACGAATCATAAGGACTTTTCAAGGGTTATAACAGGGTTTAGGATCAAGATGAGAAATATTTGGGAATGTAGCTCAAAAGCCATCGAAACTAGTGGAGCAAAAATGAATCAACTCAATTTCAAATATATTAAACATGTAAAACCAATCACTCCATTTAACAACTTCTATCTTTGTATAAATCCCATATAAACAAACCCCTCTCTTAGAATTTTAGGAGGAATTATGAACATGGATAATTTGTAACATTAAAAGCAATTTCCTCCATCACTTCCCTTCTTTTTTTTTTTTTTTTTCTTCCTTTTTCTCTCTCTCTCTCTCTCTCTCTCTCTCTCTCTCTCTCTCTCTCAAAATTATATCAACAATGGAACTTATGAATTGAGAATGAAAACTTTTTCTTTTTTACCAACCATAGCCCTACCACAATTCCGAACACCCCCACACTTATTTCTCGCTCACCCTTACATATCATAAGGATGAACAATGCTCCACTAGCTCTACCGCTTGGGTAAAGGTATTATTATTTTTTGGGTTTAAAGCTTGTAATGTGGGTTCACAATAATGACATATCAAGCTCAAAGGGGTTCACAAAGGGAAAAATTAATTACAAGGTAGGCTATTTGGCATATGTAGCTTATAACAAAGATGATCTTAATCATGTTTATGCATGCATGTGTCAATATGACCTCAAAGAGAGTAAAGGCAAGTTCTAGAGAAACAAATCCAAGGAAAAATATCTCACATGAAAGAAAATAGTGACTGATATAGATGTGTCAGTCTAAAGGCTCAAAATCTCACCGGCTTTTGTCTACCAAATTCAGTCACTCCAATCTCAAGTAAAATAACTAGACTAATTAATTCTAAGTTAGAAGATTACTTATTCAATCGTGTTATGAATTCTTCAAGCTTAATTGAATATTGTTATTCTTTTTTTTTTCCTTAAAACAAATACGAAAACACAACCTAAACGAAAACACAACCTAAATCCCCTCCCCCACACTTAAAATGTACATTGTCCCCAATGTAAAGTAAAATGCATAGAAAGGGCAGAGATAACTAATATATAAATGCGAAAATAAAAAAAGAAAAATGAACTTCCCTTAGGTTGCCTCCCAAGCAGCGCCTTTGTTTCTTGTCGTGGGCTCGACTCAATGCTTCCTTCTTCAATCCATATAGATTAGATCCTCAAGGTCCAATTTCTCCACATTCTCAACTTGAAAACCGTCATGGAATTGCTTAAGTCGATGACCATTCACCTTGAATACTTTGGAAGTGGCTAAGATTTGAATTTCAACTGCACCATGAGGAAAAACATTAGTAACGAGAAAAGGTCCAATCCAACGAGAACGCAACTTACCCGGAAACAAATGAAGCCGGGACTGGTATAGAAGAACTTTCTGACCAACTTTAAACTCCTTCCTAGAAATCATCTTGTCATGAAAAGCCTTCGTCTTTTCCTTGTAAACCATTGCACTCTCATAGGCATCATTGCAAATTTCCTCTAACTCTTGTAATTGCGATTTCCTATATTCTCCACTTTCATCCATCTTCATGTTAAAACTGTTGATAGCCCAATAAAGTTTGTGTTCTAGCTTAACTGGAAGGTGGCACGGTTTTCCAAATACCAATCAATAAGGTGACATACCAATGGGCGTTTTATATGCAGTCCTGTACACCCACAAAGCATCATCCAATCGCAAACTCCAATCTTTTCTACTTGGATTAACCGTCTTTTCAATGATGGACTTGATCTCTCGATTTGACACTTCCGCTTGTCCACTAGTTTGCGAATGATATGAAGTTGACACCTTGTGCGTTACATGGTACTTTCTCAACAAAGTCACCACAGTTCGATTGCAAAAGTGAGTACCTCGATCACTTATTAGAGCTCTTGGGATTCCAAACTTGGAGAATATGTTAGATTTGATAAAATCTGCAACAACTTTAGAATCATCAGTCCTGGTGGCTTTAGCTTCCACCCATTTCAAGACATAATCAACAGCAAGCAAGATATAAACATAACTGAAAGATACAGGAAACGGTCCCATGAAATCAATGCCCCAAACATAAAAAATTTCACAAAATAGTATGGGATTTTGTGGCATCTCATTCCTGTGGGATATATTACCTGTCTTTTGACAAGGATCGCATGACTTCCAATAAGAATATGAATCTTGAAATAGAGATGACCAATAGAAACCACATTCTAGCACTTTTCTCGCCATTCTCTTGGCTCCAAAATGACCTCCACAAGCATAAGAATGACAAAAGGTTAAAATAGACATGATTTCATTTTCAGGCATGCACCTTCTGATTACTTGATCCACACAATGCTTCCATAAGAATGGATCATTCCACACATAGTATTTGGCATCACTCTTGATCTTATCACTTTGAGCCTTAGAAAAACCAGGAGGTAATATGTTAGTAACCAAATAATTTACAATATTTGCATACCAAGGTAATGTCACACTTGCGGAGAACAATTGCTCGTCAGGGAATGTTTCCTGCAATTGAAGTTCATCCTCGGCATGAGCTAAACGACTTAGATGATCGGCGACATGATTTTCTGTCCCTCTTTTGTTTTTGATCTCCACATCAAATTCACTCAAAAGAAGTATCCACCTAATTAATCTTGATTTTGCCTCTTTCTTCGTCATCAAATAACGAAGAGTTGCATGATCAGAGTAAACAATGACTTTAGTACCAAGTAAATAGGATCAAAACTTTTCTAAAGCGAAAACAACAGCTAAAAGTTCTTTTTCGGTAGTAATATAATTTATCTGAGCATCATTCAAAGTTTTGGAAGCATAATAAATGGCATGAGATGCTTTCCCAAGTCATTGACCCAAGACAGCGCCTACTGCATAGTCACTGGCGTCACACATTATTTCGAAAGGAACGCTCCAGTCAGGAGGTTAGATAAATGGGGTAGAAGTCAACAGCTCCTTTAGCTTATCAAACACCTTTTTACACACTTCATTGAACTCAAAAGCCACGTCCTTTTGTAGTAACGTGCATAAAGGTGATGCTATTTTGGAGAAGTCCTTGATGAATCTTCAGTAAAAACCTGCATGTCCAAGAAAAGAACGAACTTCCCGTATACTAGTGGGATAAGGTAAAGATTGAATAATGTCAACTTTAGCTTTGTCAACCTCAATTCCCCTAGATGAAACAACATAACCTAACACTATACCTTGTTCAACCATAAAATGATATTTTTCAGAGTTTAACACAAGGTTAGTTTCCATGCATCTTTGAAGAACAAGTGTAAGGTTATGCAAACAATTATCAAAGGAATCTCCATAAACTGTGAAATCATCCATAAAAACTTCTATGATATGCTCAATATAATCTAAAAATATGCTAACCATACACCTTTGGAAAGTGGCAGGGGCGTTCCAAAGACCGAAGGGCATGAGACGATATGCAAAAGTCCCAAATGGGCATGTAAAAGTTTTGTTTTCTTGATCCTCTGGCACAATTGTAATATAAAAATAACCAGAAAAACCATCAAGGAAACAATAGTAAGATTGACCAGCTAACCTTTCAAGCATTTGATCAATAAAAGGTAAAGGGAAATGGTCCTTGTGGGTTACAGCATTTAATTTTCTATAATCTATACAAACCCTCCACCCATTCTAAACATGGGTAGAAACTAACTCATCATTTTGATTTTTCACAATAGTTATTCCAGTCTTTTTAGGAACCACTTGAACTGGGCTAACCCAATTGCTATCCGAAATAGGGTAAATCATTCCAACTTCAAGAAGTTTAAGAATCTCCTTCTTTACCACTTCCATCATGGGTGGGTTTAATCTTCTTTGTGGTTGACGGGAATGTTTTGCTCCCTCTTCAAGTAGTATACGATGCATGCATGTAGATAGACTAATTCCTTTAATATCCACAATTGTCCAACCAATAGCCGTCTTATGCTCCTTTAGGACCTACACAAGTTTTTCTTCTTGTAACTCACAAAGTTTATTGGAGATGATCACTGGTAATGTTCCTCCGTCTCCAAGGAACACGTACTTGAGGTGACTGGGGAGAGGTTTCAAATCTGGAATAGGGGCTTGCAAAATAGAGGGTAAAGGCCTCTTGTTAGAAACTGGTAATGCAACATAAGGTACGTTACCTAACTGTTGTAACTTCGAAAAATCATTCAGTGCTGCAACAGTTTGTTGTAGATCAGTACTCAATGCTAACTCTCCATTCTCTTCCTCAATATGCTTACTGATGGCAACTTCCAATATATCTTGTCCATTAAGTTCCAAAACTTCATGTGCTAAAGAATCAACCGCATCAATAGAATAAACAGGACTATCATCACAAGGGTATTTCATGGCATCATAAATATTAAGCTTAACAATTTCACTATCAATTTCCATGGTAAGTGTGCCACTATGGACATCCATCTTGGTCTTAGATGTCTTTAAAAATAGTTTTCTAACAAAATAGGGGCATTTTGGTCTCCATTTTTCATATCAAGCACATAAAAATCAGCAGGAAAAACCAAATCATTAACTTGTACAAGAATATCTTCAACTACACCCTTAGGATAAGCATTAAATCTATCAGCCAATTGAATCACAACACCAGTTTTATTCAAAGGTCCAAGTTCCAAAGAAGTATATAAAGAATATGACATGACATTAATAGAAGCTCCTAAATCAATCATGGCCTTCTCAAATCTAGTGTTACCTATCGTATAAGGGATAGTAAACATACCTGGATCCTAGCACTTTGCAGGGAGTTTTCTTTGAATAACTGTAGAAACATTCTCCCTTACTCTTACATTCTCACATCCTTTAAGTTTCTGTTTTCTCTTAATTGTACACAATTCTTTAAGGAATTTGGCATAACGAGGTACTTGTTTGATAGCATCTAAAAGTGGAATATTTACCTCTCATCTATGAAAAGTCTCATATAAATCATTAGTTTGCTCATCTTTTCTAGATTTTGCTAAAGCTTGAGGAAAAGGAGGTACAAGTTTATAATCAGAAAGAGGTGGGAACTTACGCTTAGGTACGTCATCGTCATTGGGCAAGTTCCCGTCTACTATGATATTTTTTTCCTTTTCTTTGTTTGACGGTGCAGGGGCTGCCTTTACTGGAATCTCAATCTCTTTACCACTTCTCAAGACTATTGCACTTGCATTTTCTCTTGGATTTACTACCGTCTGAGAGGGTAATTTTCCTAAACTTTGGGCTTCTAGCCGACTAACTGTGGTTGCCATGTGGCTCATCTGATTGTCCAGACTTTGAATACTGGCCCTCGCCTCTTGTTGAAATTGTTTTGTCTCCTGTTGAAATTGCAAAGTATTAGTGGCAAGAGACTTAACAATATCTTCTAAAGACATACCTGAATCAGAAGTTTGGCCCGGTTGTTGTCTAGGGGAGTATGGTTGCTTATATTGCTGGTAGCTTGGACGATTTTGAATCACGGGTTGATTTACTTGTGAATTCTCATAGCTAAGATTGGGGTGATCCCTCCATCCTACATTATATGTGTTCGAATATGGATCATACTTTCTTTGCGGTTGTCTAGGAAAACCACCTGCTGCATTCACTTGCTCTATGGGCTCCTCTTGAAGAGTTGGACACATATCGGTTAGATGCCCTGCTACTGAATAAATGCCACAAGCCTTCGCTGTTTGTATATTACCTACAACCATTTGACGAACAAGAGAAGTTAGACTTGCAATTTGTTGTTCAATGGAGGAAATATTTACCTCATTGACATGCTTGGATGAATGATAAACTCTAGTGACAAATTGTTGAGAATTGGCTGCCATATTTGTAATCAGATTTCTCGCGACCTCGAGAGTTTTATCCACCAAAGCTCCTCCACTAGCAGCATCAATCATGCTCCTATCAGTGGGCAAAAGGCCCTCATAGAAATATTGAATAAGAAGTTGCTCACTAATTTGATGATGGGGACAACTTGCACATAATTTCTTAAAACGTTCCCAGTATTCATGTAGGGACTCTCCATTATGCTGTCTTACACCACAAATTTCTTTTCGAATATTGACCGCCCTTGAAGCTAGGAAATATTTCTCTAAAAATAATCTTTTCATCTCGTTCCATGTGGTAATACTTTTGGAAAGTAGATAATAGAGCCAATCCTTAGACGAATCCTTCAAAGAAAACGAAAAAGCTCTTAGTTTAATTTTCTCTTCAGTCACTCCCGTGGGTTTCATACTCGTGCATACTACATGAAACTCCCTTAGATGATTGTGGGGATCTTCACCTGCAAGACCATGAAAAGTGGGCAAGAGATGTATTAATCCATATTTTAATTCAAAGTTAGTAGGAACATCTAAAGTAGGGAATGCTATGCATAAGGGTTGTTGGATCAGATCAGGTGCAGCAAGTTCTTTCAAAGTTTGATATCTAGCCATGACTTCCTCCTCTTCTAAATCAGAATCGCTAGCAAATAGGGAATCAAGAGCCGGATCGTTCTCTATAGAATTTCTCCAAGCTTCCCTTCTTGACCTGTGTAAAGTTCTCTCTATTTTTAAATCGCACTGCAAATCACCTTGATTAAAAGAACGAGTTATGCTCATAAACACTCAAGAAAATTCTAACCAACCTTGAAAACAATTCAGAAACAAAATCTAGAGTAATGAAATTAATTGAATTTTTTTTTTCGAATGAAATAAAGATCACAAGAAGCACAAAAATTAACTAAAATACTCCCCGGCAATGACGCCAAAATTTGGGCGTGCTGTCACTGGCACCCAAATATAAAACTGATACCCGAAAAATAAATATGTAATAGTGTAAGTAAGGATCGTTCCCACGAATAGTGTTTAGTCTCGTTTTATATTATGTGAACAAGGATTGAGGGGTTTTGGATTTAATGAAAACTATTTTAATAATCACAGCTACGAAACAATTCAGATTAAAGTATTGAAATCAATCAAAAAAACAAACCTTGGTCTAGGTCAACATCCACCATCGGAATTTACAACTGATCATTGGTGCAAGCATACCAATTCACACATTGAATATTCACCGTCGGAATTATTTTCCTATCTCTCCTTAGTCGTAGTTAATCAGAAACAAGCGATCTGATTAACCCTACCTATTAAACAACCTAGGAAAAGCACACGAGGTTTAATCTAGCAGCAGCCTTAAGAATTAGAGAGATTGATGAAACTAAACAACACAAGCACAAACAGTTGCATTTAATTTAGTCGAATGCCCTTCCTAAGATATAGTAATTCCCAACGCGTAAAACATTAAATCTCAGCTGCATCACAAAATAGAGGAATCAAACAATTACGGATTTGATATCTAACTCAGCAATAAATTGCAATGATTAATAAACTAGTAGGCCTCATAGCGATTAAACAACACAATCCTGAAAATAGGCATAGAACAACACTCGATACTCAAAGCATAAATTGAATAGTGAAAACAAATTAAATCTCACAGTTTATTATTAATTCTGAGGTTTCTGTCTTCTTCGACCAAGATTCAAAGTTTAGCCACGCAGGGCCACGAAAATAACTCAAATAATGACCTAAAGTAATCTCAAAAACGACCAACAACCCTAGAAACAAAAATAGTCCCAGCTTTTATAGGCTTCTGAAAATATGTAGCTGCGTACGACTGTTCGAACACCCTTGCCACCGTTGGAACGGATCGGACTACCGTTCGAACGGTACGTCGAACACACTTCGAACGGTAAAACATGTTCTCTGAATCTTTTGAACGCTCTCCGAACCTAGTCTTAACATGTATCCGTTTGACGTAGCGTTCGAACGCCTCTACTACCGTTTGAACGCCTCTTGGGACCGTTCGAATGTCTCTTCGAACGCTGCGTGTATTTTTGCTCGAATTTGTCCCTTTTCAGCTAGGATCCTCTTTCTGGCATTCCATAACATCCTAAGTCAAGATATAAGAATAGTGAGTATCTGTTGGTATCAAATAAGTATAAAAGACTAAACATTAGAGGATAAAAATATCATATTTGCATTCTCATCAATTGCTCCTTGTGGGAATGATCTTGTACTCCGAGTATATACTATTTCATCATCCTACACTTGGAATTATCTCAAGCACACATTTGCTGTGAGTCAATAGGGTCAACCTCTATTAGTAAACTCTTTTTCCCACCCAAATTCGCTAAAGGCATTGAGCCTTATCTCTCGCTCAATAACTACTCTGTTTCGGACCCAAACGTTTCTTTATGCCTTCTCTTCATGGATTCCTAAGAATCGAGTGGCATCATAGACCTCCTTAGAAGCACCCGCCGCTGAAGCCTTCCTCTTAGCCTCCTTAGACTTAGCCAGATTTTTGGTTGTAGTCTTGGCTTTGCCCGAACTCTTACTAGCCTTTCCACTCATGTTTATGACCTGACAAACATCCAAACACCTACAAACAAAACAGAAACAAACAACATGACATCTTATCACAACAAAGTTCAACAATATACGCATGTAATGGGAGGTGCGTGCCTAGTGGCCAATGGACTAAATTGGGTGGTCATTGTGCCTAGAAATGGCCCATGATATCCTATATGCCTTAAGAAGTACCCATTTCTTTCAAATTATGTCATCTTGGCCACCCAAGAATTTTGTCAAACACTTAGTGTGCACATGTGGTTTCAACATGTAAATTTTTCTAAGGCAAGTACTCCCCCAATATACTGGTGAAGGCTAGAGAGCCTTTGCCATCCAATGGAATCCAATTGCACCCTTATTCTAAGTGTAAACATCAAAGGGGCATTTTATCAAACACATGGTGGGCACTGTTTTGCTAGTGTGTCTAGAACATTATTCTTAGGGATTCAACTACCCAATAACACACCTATGCACACCCCTGCAAGTGAAGTCCAAACCCCCAATCAATATCATGTGAAGCCTAGGTTTGTATGCAATAAGAAACCTAGTGATGTAGGGCATAAAAAAAATGAACATTTGCCTTGGTTGAAAGCTAGGAGAGAGAAGGGCTTCACCCACAAATGCCCTAGGTAGCCTCAAATTGAAGGAAAAATGGAGTGTAAAGTCTCTCTCTCTCTCTCTCTCTCTCTCTCAATTCCTCTCTCTCTCTTGTCTCTTGGCTCTCTCGGCTCTCTCTCTTGTGCGCTTGGAGTAAAATGAAATGAAACAAAAACCCCTCCGGTTAGCCTCATTTAACCCAAAAATTTCACTCAACATTCGAACACCAATACGGGCGTTCAAATGCTAGACTTAAATTAGGGTTCCTTTTGAAGCTTACTGTTTGAACGCCGAGATAGCCATTCAAACTCAAAGGAAAAATCGAAAAACATGCTCTCTGGCCATTTGAACACTCCATTTGGGCATTCGAATGACAGGCCAAAAATTCAAGACAAGCCTCTGGCCATTCGAACGCCTAGATGCAGCGTTCGAACACCATGCCAAAATTTTAATTTTTCCTTTTTTTTTTGGAATACTTAACCTAAATACAAATCTAACCTAACCTATGTATCTATACTAAAATTATGAACACCTAAAACACACACTACGAAGTATCCCCCCCCCCCCCCCCCCCCCCCCCTCCCCAACTAGAGATGAGCATAGTCTGCGATGTGCAAAAAAGAAACAAAACAAAAAGACCTGGAGACGGATGAGTGGGGAAGACGAAGGGCTGGACAACACCCACTCCCCCCCCCCCCCCCCAAAACTAGGGTAAAACTACCTCCGATGTGACTCGATCCTAACAACTACTATACAACATACTAAAAGGCAATGTGGTTTACCCAAAAGGCGGTGGATCACGTAAATCCACACAATCAACTTCTCCTGACTCCAGCTCAATGTAGGGCTTTAGGCACTGCCCATTGACTTTAAAGTTATTACCATTCTTGGAATTTTCTATTTCAATTGCTCCATGAGGTGAAACGTCCCACACTACAAAAGGTCCGGACCATCTACTCTAAAGCTTACCCAGAAACAAATGCAATCAAAAATCATATAGAAGGACCTTTTGACCAACCTCGAAAGATTTACGAAGGATGCATTGGTCATGTAGTGATTTCATCATTGCTTTAGAGATCTTTGCATTCTCATAAGCATCGTTCTGGATTTCATTGAGTTTATTGAGTTACAATCTCCTAAGTGAGCCCACATCATCTAAATTCTCATTGAATTGGTGGATTGCCCAATAAGCCTTGTGTTATATTTCTACTGAAAGGTGGCACACCTTTTCGTACACAAGCTTATAAGGAGAAGACCCTAAGATGGTCTTATAAGTTGTCCTAAATGCCCACAAAGCATCAACCAACCTCAAGGACTAATCCTTTCAGTTAGGGTTAGTAGTTTTCTCAGGGACTTGCTTAATTTCTCTATTTGTCAACTCCACTTGGCCTTGAATTTGGGGATGAGAAGGTTTACCAACCTTATGTATCCCAGTACTTTCTCATCAATAGAACTACAAGTTTATTACAAAAGTGGGAGCCACCATCATTGATTATAGCTCGTGGCATACCAAACTTAGAAAAGACATATTCCTTCAAGAACTTGAACACAATAGCATGGCCATTCGTACATGCCGATATAGCTTCTACCCACTTAGACACGTAGTCTATGGCCACTAAAATGTAAAGATACCCACACGAACTAGGAAAGAGTCATATAAAATCAATACCCCAACAATAAAAAAACCTCAAGAATGATGATTGGGGTAAGAGGCATCATGTGCCTCCTAGAAAGACTTCTTAGACGTTAGCATCTATTACAGGATGTACAAAAGATGTGGACGTCTCTAAACATGGTGGCCAGTAGAAACCACTTTACAAGATCTTGGCAGTGGTTTTACGCGAGGAAAAGTGCCCATCACCTGCTTGTGAGTGACAAAACTCAATAATACTTTTCACCTCATCGTTGGGAACACACCAATGGATTACTTGATCTGGACAATATTTAAACAGATATGGATTCTCCCAGAAAAATACCTCATATGTTTAATGAATTTCTTCCTATCAACACTAGACGATTACGAGGGAATCTTGCCAATAGCTCAGTAGTTAGCTATGTCGGCATACCACGGTGTCATGGACTATGTAAGTGTATGAGCATAGAAAAGTTGCTCATCCGAAAGTATTCATTGATTGGAAGGGGGTCTTGGGTATCCCCATCAGTAGGAAGCCTCGAGAGATGGTCGGCAACTACATTTTTTTACCCCTTTCTTATCTTTAATCTTTATGTGAAACTCTTGAAGCAAGAGAATCTACCGAATGAGTCGTGGTTTTGCAATGGGCTTACTTAACAAATACTTAAGTATAGAACAATCAGTGTATATGATAACCAAATATCCAACTAAGTAGGACCTAAACTTGTCTAATGTAAAGACCACGACAAGAAGCTCTTTCTCTGTTGTGGTATAATTCAGTTGGGCTTCATTGAAGGTTTTGCTAGCATAGTATATCATGCATGGCTTCTTATTTACCCTTTGCCCTAAAACAGCCCCCACCGCATAATTACTCGCATCACACATCAACTTGAAAGGGAAAGACCAATCCGGTGACCTAATAATGGGTGCAGTGGTTAGAAGCCCTTTGAGCTTGCCAAATGCTTCTTGGCATTGAGGTGTCCAAACAAATGGAACTTCCTGTGAAAGTAAGTGGCACAAAGGTCTAGAAATAGCATTAAACCCTTCAATGAATCACCGGTAGAATCTGGCATGTCCAATAAAAGATTGAATATGTCTGACACTCTTAGGGATAGGGAGGCATTAGATTAACTCAACCTTAGCTGGATCTACCTCTATTCCCTTGTTGGACACTATATGTCCAAGAACAGTACCTTGTGTCACCATGAAGTGACACTTCTCCCAATTGA
This sequence comes from Euryodendron excelsum, assembly GCA_033060915.1. Classification (NCBI taxonomy): domain Eukaryota; kingdom Viridiplantae; phylum Streptophyta; class Magnoliopsida; order Ericales; family Pentaphylacaceae; genus Euryodendron; species Euryodendron excelsum. Next base: position 30,431,290 of record CM065386.1, read on the forward strand.
GCACTAGATTGCTCTCCTCGCACCTCTCCAAAACTTTCTTAAGGTGCTCCAAACAAGCCTCAAAAGTATCCTCGTAAACTGAAAAGTCATCCAAGAAAACTTCGAGGATCTTCTTAACCATGCCGCTAAAGATAGACATCATGCATATTTGAAAGGTGGCCGGTGCATTGCATATGCCAAAGGGCATTCTCTTATACACATAGGTGTCAAATGGGCACGTGAATGTATTCTTATCTTGGTCTTCTAATGCAACCTCTATCTAGTTATAGCCGAATTACCCATCTAAGAAACAGTAATATGCTCGACCCGCTACTCATTCCAGGACTTGGTCCAAGAACGGAAGTGGGAAGTGATCTTTCCTAGTAGATGCATTGAGTTTACGGTAGCCTATACACATTTGCCAACCTGTTTGAATTCTAGTGAGAACTAGTTCATTAAGCTCGTTATTTACTATAGTAACTTCTGGCTTCTTAGGGACAACTTGGGTTGGACTAACCCAGTTAGAATCAGATATGGGGTATATAATACCCACATCGAGAAGCTTCAGTACTTCTTCTCTAACAACCTCTTTCATGTTAGGGTTTAAATGTTTTTGCATTTGACACACCGATTTAAAATCTTCCTCAATATATATAATGAGTACACATGAGAGAACTAATACCTGAAGGTCCACTATAGTCCAACCTAGAGCTTTTCTATGACTCTTGAGCACTTTTAACACAAATTCCTCTTAGCCTTCAAACAGACTAGAGGATATGACAACTAGGTAGGATTCACCCTCATCTAAGAATACATAATTAAAAGTAGAAGGTAAGGGTTTCCTCTCTGGAGTGGCTAACTTTTGCTTAAAAGGGACTGACTTTATGGCACTTAGGTTAAGGGGCTCAAAAGCGAGTGTCCAATGACCCATATGCATGCAAGGCTCACTCCCTTCCCCAACTCTAGATGGGTCCCTATAACTTGTACACTCGGATTCCAATTGGTCGTTAGGCTCACTTCATACTAGAGCCCTCTCAATTGAATCCTTTATGAACTCGTGGTCCACATGCTCTTGGATAATAGACTTAATGAAATCTACCTCCTTAATGTTATCTACCTCTCCTTTTTGCTTACCCACCGTGAATATGTTTATCTCTAAGGTCATATTACCAAATGAAAGTTTTAGTAACCCATTTTTACAATAAATAATAGCATTAGCGGTTGCAAGGAAGGGTCGTCCTAGAATGACAGGGATATGACACTTAGAGGACTCGATGTCTATTGGTTGGGTATCTAATACAATGAAATCAACAAGTTAGTAGACATTGTCCACTTGAATGAAAACATCCTCTATGATTCCCCTAGGGACCTTAACAGAATGATTGACTAACTCTAATATAACTCGAGTAGGGCTCAACTCACCTAAACCTAGTTCTTTATAAACAGAATATGAAAGAAGATTCACACTAGAATCTAGGTCAAAAAATGGCTCGATCTATTCTATGGCCTTTTATGATGCACAAAATAGTAAGACAACCAAGGTCCTTATACTTCAATTGGTTTTACATTGAAGGATGGCACTCTGGCTCTTATTCATCATTGTCGTCTCCTTTACATGCAACTTCCTTTTCACAGTACATAAGTCCTTCAAGAACTTGGCATAGGAAGGTATTTGTTTGATGCAATCTAAGATAGAAATACTGACTCGAACCTGTTTAAATATATCATAGATTTCAGAGTTCAAAGACTTCTTGTTAGGTTTAGTCAATCTATGGGGAAACGGGGCGTGTTTCAAATCTTCAATGTCCACGCCTTCAGATGTATCAATTGATTTTTTAGATAGCTCAGAATGTTTTTCATTTTCTTTTTCTTCACTCTCATTATTTTTCTCACTCTTTTTTGTCTCTTGTTCATGTCCTAACCCTACAAACTCATCCTTATTCCCTTGGTTGTTTTTTTCAGGAGTGATAGTTTTATCTAGTTATTTTTCGCTCCTAAGGGTAGTGATGTCTGAACCTGCTCATGTGTAGTGTCAACATAATTTGTAGGTTTAGGGTTTGGTTGAGGTTGGGCAATAAATCGTCCTTTTGTTTGTTGAGTCATCAACATCTTGTGGATGTCTTTGACTATAGTGTTGCTTTCCCCTTATGATTGTTCTAGATTTGTGACCCCAGTTGTGAGTACTCTTAGATCGTTGGTCACTTGGTTGTCCTCATTATATCTCCTATGATGAGGTTGGTATTGTGCCTGTTGAGGTATGTATGGTGGTGGTACTAGTTGTGTGGAATAAGGCATTGATTGACCTTGAAAAGTTTACGATGGAGGTTGAAAGGATTGTGGGGTTTGTTGGAATGGTTGAGGGTGTTGGGGACTCTCTTGTTTCTACTCAAAATTAGGGTGATTCCTCTAATCGGGTCATATATATTGAAGTAGGGATTATTCCCACTCCTCTGGTTTTGGTATTCCCCTTGAAATTGACTAACCGTATTTACTTGGCCATGAAGTGCTTCCCTTACCCCCAGTATAACTGGACATGATGCAGTGTCATGATCCAATGTGTCACTTGTGAGGATGTCTCAACCAGTACGGAAGTGGTGGCCTTAGAAGTTTCCTAAGCCTTCAATTTGCACATGAGTGATATGACTCTAGCTTGTAGGTCTTCTACTTCCCTTAATTGGTGTTTGACTTTAACACATGTGGTGGTGGGTTTGTTTGTGTGATTTTGAGTCCTCGTACTAGCCCAATCTCTTGCCAAGTTGGCTAGATAGTTGAAGTAATTGTATACCTCTGTGGGGTTTTTGTTTGGATAAGTTCCCGCGCACATGGATTCTACAAACATCTTCAATTGAGGAGTCAATGAAGAATAGAACGTGTTTATAATGTGCCATTCTGGGAAACCATGATATGGACATGCAAATAGTAGGTCCTTGAACCTCCCCCAACATTGGAAGAAAGTCTCACCACTAACCTTTGCAAATTGAGAGATGGCACATCGTAGTGCCTCAGTGTGATTTTCAGGGAAGAATATTTTCAAGAACTCCCCTTGAAGTGTATTCCATGAATGTATGGACATAGGACTTAGTGAATTAAACCACATCTTGGCCATGTCCTTTAGAGTGAATGGGAAGAGTTTTAAAAGTAAAACCTCCCGAGGACATGTGTTGTCTTAAAAAATGGAGCGTACATCCTCAAAGTCTTTGATATGCGTGTATAGTTACTCTGAATCAAAGCCTTGAAACTTAGGCATGGCTTGTAGCATTCTTGGTTTAAGATTTAGAGTGGTTTGATATGTAGGAAGTACTATGGCAGATGTAGGTGTTTTCCTTAAAGGGTTCATGTAATCCCTCATAGTACGATTTTGGGCTTCTGCGTCCCTGGCGCTGCTTTCCCTTTCATGGCCATTGTTTCGCCCATTGTGCTCGTTTTGTCCATTGTTTTCACCTTCTGGGACATGTCCCAATGGATCATCAACATTTTTCATAAGCATGGGTCGTGAATCAACTAAGGAAAATTGAGGCAAGTCTGTTGAATTCAAATAAGTAGGTGATGGAGTTAAATAACCCAGTGGGAGGTTACGTAAAGGGTCGATTCTACAAAGATGATGGGTGTGATATCTAAAGAATAAGGACATACAAATGCAATGTACACATAAATCAAGTCAAGTCCGTCCGAGCCTCCAATCTCCAAAAAATAACAACTTTGTTACCAACAAGAAATTTAAAAGCAACCCAACCAATCCTTTAATCTCCGTATACAAGGCAAAACCACCAATAAACACTTAGCACGTAGCCTAACCACCTCTAATTCTGCCTCCTAATTACAATATGCCTAAACCCCTAAGAAGAGAAAACACAAGTAAAAATCCTAATATTCTAACACCACAAAAAAATAGAATGAAGTTACCACGTGGGCTTAGCTGACGATTCTTCTGTGGTTATCGGTTGATGGTGAAGTAATCTGCTGAATTTTGCATTGACTGAGGTTCATGTTCTAGCACACCTCTTGCGGTCACTTGTGCAAAAGCAAGTTCCCCGGTAACGGTGCCAAAAACTTTACTCACACCAAACGGGTGCTTGAGATAATCCCAAGTGTAGGATGGTGAAGTAGTATATACTTGGAGTAGTAGATCGTTCCCACAAGGAGCAGTTTACACATGAACGAAAGAACTAGAACAATCCTCTCAATCACTCACAAAAATTTGAACAAATTGCCTCTAAAAGAAAATAAAATTCTGATTGTTTTGAAAAATGTTTGATTATTTAAACTAACTAGCAAGCAACGATAAATAACTTGAACAAGGTTTGATTATAAAGTAATGAGAATAAGTCTCGGGATCAATCGATCCAAGCAATTGTGTCTCTTAGAATTCCAAAGGAGATAATTTTGTAACTCAAATCCTTCGACTACGTCGCGAGTCTTGGATTCAAAAGATTTAGTGATAAAAACCAAGTGTTCTTCAAAACTTTCACTTTTAGAATAAATCAGGCTGTTAGATTCAAGCACGGATACCATTGATTCGTGCAGTGCATATACTTAATATAGACTCATGCATAAATGTTATTGAACATAATCAAACATTTAAGTTATCAAAGATTTCTAGAACGAAGGAAAAAAAGAAAGATAAAAACAGAAAATTGAACTTTGAAATCCAAAATCTCACCTTCTTTGTTCATCCAAGACCTTCAATTGGTTTTCACAATCAATCCCAAGATGGGAAGGTTTAGCTACTCATCTCCATCTATAAAAAAAACTCAAAATAATTGAATGAAAAATGAAATATCAATTTAATGGAATCCCTCTAGCACCTCACCAGATTCAAACTCATGGCAGGATAAACCTAGTTGTTAGAAGAGGCCGAACCCACATCAAGGAGCAAGAAGAACTAACCATCCATTTGCAAAATGTTACCTCCCTGCCATGCCGCGACAATCACCGTCCATGCAGAAAAAGGCTTCATCGTTTGCAAAGTTTTGTCAGACACGTGCATTACCACAAAAGAATTTTCTAAGTTCCAAATGCATGACAAACACTGCAAAAGATCTGTCAATTCGCCCTCCGTCGTTGGTGATACACCCGGGGAATGAAATACCAAAGCAGTCGGCATAGTTTCAAAACCCTGTTAAGGGTTCTCACCAAGAGGCCCACAAGAAAAGGGAGGTTTTCATAAATTTCATCTGTTTTCCTTTTATCTTTCTATTTCTTGCATATCTTATTTAAATGAACACTGCATGCCATGTAATCATGTTTTTAAATGAAAATAGGTAGTTCCCAGTTTATCCCCTTTGTCTCATACTCTTGTGGACGATTGGCTCATTTAGGGATTCTTCCCCATTCGGTAAATAACTCAACTTGAAGGGTAGGATAGCATGGGCAACTTGCTCAAAGGGGGTTAAAACCTTTAAGAGACTGAGAAAGAGAGTGAGAGATAGGAGGAAGACAAGCTCAACAAAGAGGTGCGAATTCTATTGAAAAGGCAACACTTGCATGATATCTTGGCTAGGCGATGGGCAACTGAGTACTCAAAATGATGAGAAGCCATTGTTCTGTTTATCCCAAATAAACACTATCCTTTGCTCAGCTCACTAGAACTGTCAGTGATCTCTTTTCAGATATCCCCAAACCTATAACCATCCCCCACATTGGGGTAAGCACAGAATAGTTAATTTGATAGAACATGTAGGGGTTCATTGACAGAAACACATCATCCCTAGAAATATTGTCTAAATTTTGTACTAAGGCTTTATGGACTAAGCAGTTCGATTTGAAATGATTAGAGGTCCTCAATTCTGCTACCATACACAAAAATATCCCCTTTGCTTAACCCACTAGTGCCTCGTAGGAAAACGAAAGATTTCTTGTCTACCCTGATCCAAAACCATCCCCCCACACTGGGGCAGGCAGATATTTGAAGACTTGTTCGTCGTTCATCAAGTGGAAGTAACATGAAGGCTCTATGGATCAAGCAATCTTATTTAAAAGGAAGGGAGGCTCTCATTTCACTTCCTATACAGTTAAAAGCAACCTTTGTCGAACCTATTGAGCCGGTTACCTTTCTTTTCCAGAAAACACCCCAACCTCGGGATCACCATCCACAATGAGTTAAATCGAAATGCAAAGGAAGGGATTTGAGAAAAAAGAAGTTGTAGAAATGTTTATCTCGTCAAAAGCAACAAGAAAGTAAAAAAAAAAAAAAAAAAAGAGAAGCATATCAGAAGAAAGACTGGAAAAGAATCATGTCGTGCTATCTTGAAAAGCATATAAAATCGAAAGTCAGAAAAAAAAAAAAAAAAAAAAAAAAAAAAAGAGGAGAACAAAAAGGGGCAAATGTCAGATTTAGAAGGTCAAAAGTTACAGGAAAGTTCAACTCCTTTTATAAAAGAGGAAATTCAGAGGTGATCCTAGGTAACAAAGCCACCAAGTAGAAATACTAGGTTTGAGCCTTTACCCTTTCTTGTAAAAATCCAAAAACCATAGCCTACATGACAACCCCACTAAAGTTCATCCGATTAAAAAAGGATTAATTGATCTAGATGAGCCAGACGTGTTGCCGAAGCTAAAGGGGGAAATTAGGGGACCAAACCTTACCAGAGGACAAACCAAGGATGGTGTGGATCTAAACCCTACTGGAAACAACATCGAATTTGAGCCTACATATCTCGTTCATTCATAAACCCCTTAACCTAGCCTACGTTACGGTCCAAATTAAAGTCCTCTCTGATCAAAGAAAATTGGTTAGTCCAAATAATCTTAAACAATACCAAGACGACTAGGATGAGAAAAGAGAATTGGAAGGGAATGCAAGGGGCAATCTCATGCTCCAAGGTGTGCTCAGATGGTTTTGGTTTAGACAACCCACTAAGAGAAGATCTTTAAGCCTAAATATCCCTTCGTTTCTTATAACCCGTGAACCCAAACTACATTACGATTCTAAAAGAAGTCTTCTCAGATTAAGAGCTTAACTGTTTATCGCTCTGCAAAGGGCATGCAAGTTGTCGCTCGAGCCATGGTGGCATTTTGGAGATCTAAGAGAGAAAACCAAGTGAGATCAGAAAAACCCCAAACAGCAACCCTGTAGAAAGTAGCGATAGGATAGCAAACCAAAAGGTCAAGATCCCTGGAGAATGGTGCAAATGCTATCACACCCCGATATGAATGGGACAAAACTGAATAGGACAGAATTCTGGAAAGGGAACAGAATCTTGAGAGTATGGGCCCTGGGACAATCCTGGGACATTCTTTGTAAATAGCTTATATACATGTAGTACTGATGCATCCATGACATGTATAACCTGTACATTCATTTAGATTCTTATGTAGTTTGTATCTATTCATGCATCCAACTACATTCCTGTATAAACCTGTTCATTTGTAAGGAAGTAGGTTATGCATTCAATTCAATTCTTATATAAACCTGTGCATTCATTAAAAACAAATCATGAATTTAATCCCATGTGCAATTATCATTAAAAAAAAAAGGACACCCCTTACTAGGGCCTTTTTAAACTGTTTTTGTACAAAACTCACTCTATGTCTTTCTCTCTCTCTCAAATAGGAAATAAGGAACAAGGTAAAGTACAAAATGGAGCTAAAAAGTCATCTTACGAACAAGTAACCTCAGACATCTCCAACATTGGCATACACCTCAAGAAGTTCAGACTTCCCAAGCCGATAAGAAGCAAGGAATGGGACAATGGCCCACCCTCGACCTCTCCATTCGACCTTGGACCTTCCCCAAAGGAGCAGCGTTTTGCCAGACGGAGTGTCGGTTCAAGGAATATTAGCAATCAACCTTGGATTTTCCCAGAGGAGCAGCATTTCTCCAGACGGAGTGCCGGTTCAAGAAATATCAGAAATCGACCTTAGACCTTCCCCAGAGGAGCAGCGTTTCACCAGACGGAGTGCCAGTTCAAGAGATATCAGAAGTCAACCTTAGACTTCCCCAGAGGAGCAGCATTTCGCCAAACGGAGTGCCGGTTTGAGGAGTATTAGAAGTTAACCTTGGACTTCCCTAGAGGAGCAGCTTTTCGTCAGACGAAGTATTGATTCAAGAAATATCAAAAATCAACCTTGGATTTCCCTAGAGGAGCAGTGTTTTGCCAGACGGAGTGCCGGTTCAAAAAATATCAGAAATCAACCTTAGACCTTCCCTAGAGGAGCAGCGCTTTGCCAGACGGAGTGCCGATTCAAGAGATATCAGAAGTCAACCTTAGACTTCCCCAGAGGAGCAGCGTTTTGCCAGACGGAGTGCCGGTCCAAGAAATATCAAAAATCAACCTTGGACTTCCCTAGAGGAGCAGTGTTTCGCCAGACGGAGTGCCGGTTCAAGAGATATCAGAAGCCAACCTTGGACTTCCCCAGAGGAGCAGCGTTTCGCCAGACGGAGTGTCGGTTCAAGAGATATCATCAGTCAACCTTGGATTTCCTTAGAAGAGCAGTGTTTTGCCAGACGGAGTGTTCATTCAAGAAGCGTCAATTCCCCCTAGAGGAGCAGTGTTTCGCTAGACGGAGCGCTAGTTCAAGAAGCATCAATTCCTCCATAGAAGCAGTGTTTCGCTAGACGAAGCGCTAGTTCAAGAAGCATCAATTGCCCCAGAGAAGCATTGTTCTGCCAGATGGAGCGCTAGTTCAAAGAGCATTAATTCCCCTAGAGGAGTATCATTTTACCATATAAAATACCATGCATTGACCAGCTACTCGAGGTAACTGTTCTTTGGATTCCTATTTTTCTAAGTCCCTCCGATCGCCTCGTGGTCAACATGGGACTCTTACTTTATCATTTTGTCTTCGATAAATGAAGACAGAAAAAGAAGGGCAGCTGTAAGCACTCCATTTTTGCCCGCTCGGTAATCTCCAGGCCGACTGGGCTCACCTTTACACATCACATGCATATTCAAACTCAAACCCAATTTTTAAACTCCAATTTAGTCCACTGGTTGCTTCCTGGGCCCATAGGGCCCACTTGAAGTGAAATGACCATTTTACCCCTAAGCATCTGAGTGCCCCAGGAACCACACCAGCTCTAGATATCAAATCGATAACCTCCTGAGAATGCTTCTTATAGTATTCCCGACCTTTCCTTATCGTTTCGGATCATTCTGAGTCAGTTCCGACAAACCCGGTGCAAAATGACCGTTTTGCCCCTGGTGGGCCGGTTGCCTTTTCCAACCACACCGGCACTGGGTATCAAACCGGCAACCTCCTAAGAATACTTCTCATAGTATTCCCGAACTTCAATTACCTTTTCGGATCATTCCGAGTCAGTTCTGGCAAACCCGGTGCGAAATGACCGTTTTGCCCCTAGTGGGCCGGTCGCCTTTTCCAACCACACCGGCTTTGGGTATCAAACCGGTAGCCTAAATCTTGAGTCTTTTTCTGGGACATTCCGGGTCCATCCTGGCAGCTTTTCGGCCCAATTGACCGTTTTGCCCCTAATGACCCGATCAACCCTTCTAACAAATCCTGTCATCATTTTTCAAGTCCTTTGTCCCCAAGACATTATTCCAAGGGTTTCTGTCCCTTTCCGGCTCTCCGGGTCATTTTCGACCCCTTCAATTCATCCTCGAACTTTTCGGAGTTACTCTTAGTGAAGCCAGGCTAAAAATTGCATGGTAGTCACTAGTACAGGCGCACAAATCTTCTAAAGATACGTTGCTTGCCGACCTTAAACATTTCCTAAATGGCCTGGCGCCACTCCTAGTGGCGCCAGTGTAATTTTTGGCCTGGTGCCACTACAACAGGCGCTAGTGCATTCCTTTGTCTATAAATAAAGAGCCTCCTCCAGCGTGAATGAGGTTTGGAAACTCAGTTTAAAAACCCTAACATTCGATATGTAGAGCTTGTAGCCTCTCTAAACCCTAGCTTCTCTAGGTTTTCCAAACCCTAGCCTCCTATACACTTATACACACCCCTATACACTTATACATTAGCCTCCAACCCTCCATTGAAGATTTGGATTGCTGCAACTCAAAGCTCTCGAAGACCAAGACAAAACTCTCGAAGACTGAAGCGAAGACCGAAGAAAAAGCAAGAAAAGCAAGGCGCGCAAAGCCAAGAAAAATAAACAAGACATATGGTAGGTTTTCTCGTAAGTTTCTACACTTCCCCCTCTCTCTTCTCCCTCCTAACCCACTTGGGTTTTCTCTATTTTAATCCTCCATCTTCTTCCCTCCTTTCTTTGCATGCTTGAAATAAGGGGATTCCCGGTCCATGTGTAGGATTAGACTATTGGAGGGTCACCGTGTTGGGGGCTTTCTTTTAGTCTAACCGGAGACCACGTGGGTTCGGCCCTCTTGATTATGTGGTGAAGCCTTAACCTTGTATGTTCACGACCCCAATTTGTATTGTGCATATCATTATCTTGCATTCTTCCAAAAATCGCTTTCGAATTCATTTTCAAAACTTGCATTAAACTTGTTTTCAAAATTGGATCAAAATCTTCTTTTTCAAAACTTGTTTTTAAAGTCACAATCCTAGGGTGATTCTAGCCTTTTCATGGCTGGGGTTGCTTTAGGAAAGTGTTACATTTAAAGTGACCAATATGGTCTATATTTTCAAATTCTTGTTGTTTTCAAAACCACTTTCTTAAAGTGGTTCTAGCCTTCTTATGGTTAGAATCGCTTTAGAAAAGTGAGACGTTTTTATACTTTCCAAAGAAATCTCTTTTCAAAAGTCTCTCTTTCTAAAATTCCTTTTTCAACATGTTTTCCAAAAACTCTTCTTTCCAAAATTGTTTTCTAAAAACTCCTTCCAAAAATCTATTTTCCAAAACTTCTCTTTTCAAACTCCTTTCCAAAACACTTTCCTCAAAATTCACTTTTCTAAAAAACTCTTTTCAACAATCTCCTTCCAAAAATCTTTCTAAAAACTCTCTTCAAAACTCACCTTCTAGAAACTCCTCCCTAGGATTTCCTTCTAAAAATCCATCTTTCTAAAAAAAACTCACTTTCCAAAAACTCTTTCCTTAGAGCCTAAGTAAAACCCTATAACCCACGATTAAGAAACCCTAATTTTCCTTCCCAAAAATATGATTTCCAATCCCTTATTTTGGCCTCAAAACCTAGGTTTCCAAAACCTCTTATTTTCTACATCAAAACTATACATATTTCCAAAAACCTCTTCTCTATGCCAAAACTATCGTTTTCCAAATTTAGGGTTTCTAAAACCTCCCTTTCCAAATCCTTGTCAAATCCAATCTTCCTTTTAGGAAACCAAATCCCAACTTCCCTTTAGAAGCCAAATCCAATCTTCCCATTTAGGAAACTAAATCCAATCCTCATTTTTGGAAACAAAATCAAACCTTTTCTTTTAGAAACAAAATCCAAATATTTCCTAATTGAACTCCTTCCTAATCTTCTACTTTCCTAAATCTTAAGTTTCCAAAACTTGAACATAAAAATCTTTCCTAAATTTTAAAACTCAACTTCCACATCTTTCCTAATTCAACCCTTTCCTAATTCTACCCCTTTTCAAATCTTAACTTTCCAAATCTAAGTTTTCAAATCTTTCTTAAACTCAAACCTTTCCTAATCTTAAGATCTTCTAATACTCTAAAACTTTCTACATCCTAAACTTTTTAAATTTCAAATCTTTCCAAATTCGAAGTTTTCCAAATTCAAAACTTTCTTAAGTTGAAACTTTCTTAATTCAAATCTTTCCTAAACCAAAACTTTCCTAAGTTAAAACTTTCTTAAATTGAAACTTTCTTATTTCGAAAACTTTCCTAATTCGAAACCTTTCTTAATTCAAAACTTTCCTAAGTTGAAACTTTTCTAAGTCAAAACTTTCCTAAAACGAAACTTTCCTAATTCCAAAACTTTCCTAAAATGAAGCTTTCCTAAAACGGAACTTTCCTATTTTGAAACGTCCCTAATTTGAGTCTTTCCTAATTCCAAGTTTCCTAATCTTCCAAGTCCAACATTCGAGTCAAATCTTTTCTAAAATCTTTCTAAGTCAAGTTTAACATTACTTTTCTAAGTTCCTAAGTCTAGGTTTCCTAAAAACCAAGTCTTTCAAAACCAATCTTTTCAAATCTTCCAATTAAAGTCCAAATTTTCTGCTCTTCCAATTCCAATTCAAATTCCAACTCCAACTCTTTTCCGAATCAACTCTTCTATTTTCAATCAGACTATTGTCCGAACTACGACTAACCTGATTCCTCCAAAATGATACGTAGGCAACTTTCATGGGTGCGGTCACAATATTTTTCAAGTTTCCAATTCCATAACTCTTCTCAAATCTCTTTTCAATTCTAATTTCAAATCTATCTTTTTACAAATTTCTTTTTATTCCAAATCAATTTCTTTCCAAATCTATTTTCCAATTTTCTTTTTCTTACACTTACATATCATGCATCATGTCAATTTCTTTTCAAAATTCTTTTCTAACGTAAATAGAATTGGACATTTGTTAGTTGAAGACTCTCATAGGTGAATCTAGGGTAAATAGACATGTAGGTACCGCAGGGGCGGGGTAGGGTGATGGCTTAGTGCGTCTTCCCTACACGTAACCAACCTCCGAACCTAAGATCACTATTTTCGAAAGACCAAAAACGGAGTTATTTTTCAAAAATGGCTTAAATGTTTTTCAAAGGTTGCCAAACAACCTATTTTCTTAAAAACCCTCTCTTGAGGAGGTATTTTCAAAATCGTTTTAAAAAATCCTAAGTGTAGTATTCGAATTATGCTTAATTTTTAGGTGACCTAACTCATCTTAATCAAGTTAGGTGGCGACTCTAAATGTTTTTCAAAAGCCCTTTATTCAAATCTATTTTCAATTCAAACCTAGTCACACTCATTCTTCTAGGAGGGTGAGTTCTAACGAGAGAGAGTACAGTATTTTTCTCGCTTGTGTGTGTATTCCTTGAGTGCAAAAAGTCCGAGCGCGACAGGCTCTTGGATTCAGAATTCGGCAATGCCCATTAGATGCAAACATGGATAACTTGAAGAGAGCTTTCCAACGGAGTATCATTCATCCCATTTTGAGCTAGAAGTAAAAACTTGCACATTTCCCAAGACAAGGCCTTGGCAACGTTCCTTAACAAGCCATGCTCGCAGACTTGATTAGTTCTTTCAATTCAAATCAACTCCTTTAGCTTTAAATACCTAAAATATGATTAAGTACGAGGTTAAATACAATACATAGCAAAGAGAGTATAGTTAACCCTAATCTACAGCTAGCAAAGGTCGTTTAGCGGCGATAAACTGCACTTGTGTAGTCTAATCACCTATGCGCCGAGTTTATGGCTAGTATTTCTTCCCCGATAGCTCAAAAGGGGAGTGAGCGGGTCAAGACTTGGGTACGGGAGAAGGAAATAATTTTAGATCTCAATACATTCTCAAGATACTTCAGGCTCAGGCGGGTAAAAAATCCCGAGTTCGAGTATCCTGACGTAGGGGCCCCTCCTTTATCAGTCATTTGCAAGGAATAGCTCAAATGGAGAGAAACTTGGGATGGGGAGGTGCAGTTTAGTATGTTAAAATTGAGAGCTAAATACCTTATCCTATTTTTGTTTTCCTACCACTCTTTGTTGCCATTAAAAAGGACCATGGACATAAATCTGAACCGAGCACAGCTGCTCTGGGCCATTGGGATGGGGAAGTCTACTGACTTGGCCGATATGTGTTCATGCAAATTTACCATGCTTACACACATCCTAATTCTCGGGATCGATTCCATTTACATGCATGCTTATCGAGTTGACTAGGGATTCAAAAGCAAAGATTCTTTGGGATCTCATTACACAGGATCAAGAGAGTCCCATAGATGATAACACTTTGAGTCGTTCGAAGGGTCAAAAGAAAAGAAAGAGAGAGTTGCTAGAGTTGAAGAACAAGGTGAAGGATAGGGGGATGCCAGGACAAGAGAGAGCTCGAGGGCCCAGGGTGTTAGTTTGTAGGCCGCTGTGAAGCAGCAAGGGCTGAAATTGGATGCCTTGATTACTTTGACTGATACTCGATTGAAGAATATTAAGGATCATGTAGAGAGGCATACAGCTATCCTTTAAGAGATGCTTGCCATGATGATAAGGGGGCAGCTGCCAACTGGAGGGGCTGCCCAGTTGTATGGCTGTTTTTGGGATGTATGGCTGTTTTTGGTTGTTATGGATTTTTTTTTTTATTGGATGGATATAATTGTTATTTCAAATATTTTGATATAATTTATGCATAGTATCAATTGGATTTAATGAGTTATTGATGCAGGTTGTTATGTATCCATTGCACGTTGAATTCATCAAAAACAGGTCGATTTTCTGGTTCCTTGGTAATAGCATATAACTCTTCGCATTCTGAAGTTAAATAGATTTATTTTGCATTAAGGATGTATTTAACCTTGTACTTAATCATATTTCAGGTATTTAAAGCTAAGGGAGTTGATTTTAGAGTCAAAGAAGTAGTCTGGTCTGCAGGCATGCCTTGTTGAGGAACGTTGTCGGGGCCTTATTTCGGGAAACATGCAAGTTTTTACTTGTAGCTCAGAATGAGATTAATGATACACCGTTGGAAAGCTCTTTTCAAATTGCACATGTTTGCGTCTAATAAGCGTCACCGAATTCTGACTCCAAGAGGCTCAAACAAGTTGAAGCTAAAAAGGGTGAAAAAGGGGTTCCACATTCAAACACCACAAATTCCGTTTGAACGACAAGAGGCAAAAGTAGAAACAAAAAGAGCAAAAATGGCCTAGCGTTCGAATGCCAAAACTTAGCTATCAAATAGCCATAGGCCATGCAAAATCAAATTTGCCAGGCATTTGAATGATGGGTTATGAAGTTTGAATGATGAAGAAGAATTATCAGTGGCGTTCGAACGCCCATTTTGTCGTTCAAACGGCAAGGCAAATTTCTAACTCGATCTAGGGTTTGGACTACGATCTCCAACTCGGTTTATGTTTGAAGGAGGCAGCCATTGTAGAGGGTTTTTACAGTTTTTACATTAGAATAGCTTTGATTTATTAGGTTGTTGCTTCTTTGCAGGTTATCCAATGTTTAGCATCTTTTGACCCTAAAGACTCCCAGAGGTTCTCTACATATTCAGCATCCCGAGCGCATCATCTTAGACAATGCAAGCAGCAGCACAATGGCAAAGATTTACCATAGTTCAAAGATCAACCACTATAACTCAGGACCTTCCACAAACAAAAGAAGTCATTGAAGTAGTAGGACAAAAACATCAAGAAGATCTTTCACAATCTACTCAGCCACAAAGTGTTGCCCAAATAGTTGCCCTACCATATACAAAGTCACAGTCATAGTTACACTCTCGCTTGGGGCAACATCACTGGTTTACCACAACGGGGGAATTCTTCTGGCCAAAGTAGAACTCCCTCTCTCTATCTTTGGGGAAACTCAAATCACCAAAGTAGTATGATTAGCCTTGAGAGTGGCAGCCATCCACCATCTCTAGATACTTCAGCAAAAAAATGAAGCCTCGTAATTTTCAACCTAGCAGAAAACCATAAGTAAAGTCCAATACCAACTACAACGGTCCATCTTGAGTTCACAAAGTGGTGACAAAACGAGCATTGATCCCAGCACAGATGGCCGGAAAGGTCTTCCCAACACCCATAAACTCAGATTAGGTAAAGCACTACTACGTGTAATCCAAAACTTTGACAGAGCAATGATAGTAATGATTGAAATGAAGAGAGGCCTTTAATTTCTTTACCATATAGTTAAAAGCATACCCTTGCAAAACCCAGTTAAGTCGATTACTTTCCTTTGAAAAACCCAACCTAATGATCACCTCTTATAGTAGGTCGAGACAGAGTAAATAGGATAAGGGAAATAAAGAATGGATATAGGTTTAAGGAGTGCCCGAGAGAAAAAGCCCAAAAAAAAAAAAAAAAGCATGACCTCGAGGACACAATGAAAACCCAAAAAGAAACTGTGAGCAGAAAGGAGGAGGCATGGCAAGATACAAAACTATCTAGCTGGTGAAAATCTATAGGAATACCATGGTGCAAAAGTAATAAATTTGGAATCATTAAAAAAAAAGACAAGATGTGAAAATCTAGCAAAGGAAACATCATAATTGGGGTATGTTTAAATCCAAAAACAAAAAGAGGAGAAATGGAGAGTAAGCAGCAATAAAAGTGAGAGTCTAGCTATCCAAGCTAATCATAGGTCTTAAAAGCCAAGTAAAAGCTATTGACTCAAGGTTAATTCCCATGTTGATTTTGATTACAACTAAACCCTGTGTTATTTTACTAATGAATCTACTTAGTGTGCAGATTAACAAAGTTCATAATTTAGACTTAAAGTTCAATCTTAAGTCTAATGCATGTCAAAGAGAATGCATAACAAATTCAAGATCAAGCAATGAATTCCAAGAGCTGTGGAATAAACCAAACAGAGGATTGATGCCTATCTCTACTTCAAACAAATGTCTTATATTCGAAAAGATTGAAGGTGTTCAAATGAAGCTTTTATCAAAGTATGCATAGACTCAGTGAGTTTGATTTGCACTCAAGATAGACTGAAGACTTCATCAAAATATGCAAAGATTAGTTGAAGAGGTGCAAAGATCAGTTGAAGAGGAATTGATTGTTAAAGAGATTGAAAATGCTCAAGAGATGACTTTATCTAGTATGCAAAGATCAATTCAAGACAATATGATTGAAGTTACTGAGAAAGAAGACTCACAATGATTGTCTGATCTCTACATGAAATCCAAGTGAAGAATTCTTCTACAAGATAAAGAATCAATGAAGACTAGATATATGAAGAGATTTCATCAAGGCGGCAAAAGTCTCATTGAAGTGATTTGTAAAGAAGAAAGAAGAATTGCTATCAAAAAGAAGAAATCGAAAATAAAGCATTGTAAAGCTCTACGCAATTGAGGAAGTTTGGCATTGAAATATAGTGTTCTACAATGAAAGAAGAAAGCTTTGCAAATGAAGAAGAAAAGATGAACATTGATCTAATGAAGCTTTGACAGTTTGAGAGTCAAGAGAAGATCAATATCCAATGATTGATTCAATCCAAATTGAATAGAAGTTAACTCCAATGAGTTAAAGAGATTTGATTGATCATCATACCCCAAAGAAATACTCCTTGAAGATCTTATATCAGTGCTGAGATGAGATAGATCATTAGAAGTCAGAAAGCAGATTTTTGGACAATGAGGGGACTCGTAGAAATGAGGAGTCACCTCTTGATTATAGAAGCAAAAGGTTTAACGGCCAAATGAACAATGAGTGGACTCATGAAAAATGAAGAGTTGCCTCTTGATCACAGAAGCAAAAAGTCTAGAGACCAAATAGACAAAGAGTGGACTCATTGAAATAAAGAGTCGCCTCATGAAGACAGACGCAAAGGCTTGAAAATGACATGATTAATGAGCGGACACATGAAGATGAAGAGTCACCTCATGACAACAGAAGTAAAAGGCTGAAGATCGAATGAACAAAGAGCGGACTCCTGAAGATGAAGAGTCGCCTCATGACAGCAAAAGCCAAAGATGTGAAGATAGAATGAACAAGAAGTTGCTTTATTGATATGAAGAGCGGACTCATGAAGTCAGCGAACAACATTTGGTAAATGCAGAAGCAGAAAGTGTCGACTTCACAAACTTGGAGCCGACTCCTTGGATATAACGGCTATTTTCCTTAACGTTATAATGGACTGGACGTGCATTAATGATGCTCGACAACCTCTAACGGATGGAATTAATATAGGGGTTTATATACAAGCTTCCAGCTGCATTTATACAAGAGATAAGAGACAAATACAAGATAAAACTAACTGATTCACTAATATACTCTAATATTCTTCCTGTCTTAATCTGTGAGCTCAAATTGTAAAATTTACTCTTGTTAGAGAGTTTGTTAGTTACTTGTATATTCTTATACACTTATAAAGGAGAGTTTGAGAGTTCTCTTGAGAAAGAAAAACTCTTGTAAGTTTGAGTGGAGCTTGGACAAAACCACTTGGAGATTGAAGAGCTCGGTGAGGAGTTCTTGCGTATAGTGAGCTGAGCACTTTGTCAATCAGCAGCCCATTTGTAATAGGTGATTACATAGAGGAAGAAGACTTCAAAGAGGTCTTGGGGTGAGGACGTAGACCTCAGTAAATCTGTGTGTTCTTTCTTATGCTTTGTTTTCTTTCCTTTCTCTAATTATATTGCATTGCATATAGATTGATCACTGTTACATTGCTTAGATTAATTTTAATTAATCTTAATTATTATTAATCTTCAAAAAACCCAATTCACCCCCCTCTTGGGTTGCCTTTTGGACCAACAAAAGCAAAATGTTTTGAGCCTTTATTCATTCCTTTCAAATACCCCATAACTAAGCTCACATTATAGTCCAAAATAAAGACTTTTCAGATCGGTCATTGCTATTATTACTCTTCAAAGGAATATGATTACATTAGAAAGTGCTCTATCTAGTAGAAGTTCCAACTCAACTCTAGGCTCAATGTCAAAAGTAACATCAACAGTTTTCAACCAATGCAACGACTTCAGCCAGCAACAAATCTCATCATCAATCATTCTTCAAAATCAAAGTACTCAATACTCCTATTCTCACTCAGCAAAGAGTCATCTTCATCGGCATCAACGAAAGAAATCAAGAGAACAAGCAAGGCCTGAGGACATAGTGAAAACTCTATGGGGTGTTATGGATAAAAGAGTAGGGTTATGGCAAGATATAAAACAACTAACACAATGAAATCCCAAAAACGGCGCTGACATGCAAAAATAGTAGAACCGACATCCATGAAAACCCACATAGCCATAGGTGGCAAAAATGGTTAAATGAAAAAAAAGCCCCTTGATAAGCAATCTGAGCAATGACAACAAGACAGTTTTAGCAAAGTAGCAAAACCTCTCACACCTCAACAATGGGTCAAGAGATGCCAACCTATAGGAAATCTGTATTAGTAACAAATTTCTAAACCCAGCATGGCAAAGTAATAATAGGCATGAATAACTTAAGTCATTTATTAAAGATTAGTCTGTTACATCTTAATATTGCTAACGAAATATTGAGATAGGTACAAGCCCAAGGGGCATCTCTCTAAGCTTTCTCAAGTCCCAAGGTGTCTTCAAACCCAACATCCTAATGTCGTAACCCGACAAAGTCCAATATCCGACCGTCCAGAGTATTCAACTACCCAAAGCATCCAGCTATTCAAAACATCTAGTGATCCAGAACATCTAGTCATCCATGGATATCCAACCATCCAGAGCATCCATCCATCTAGAGTATAACCCAACTAGGGCAGGTCAGAAGCCCAAAGTCTCCAGCACAACTTAACTCACAAGAAGTCCATCTCAGCAAACTATATCAGCCAGTCATCATCAAAGCAATTCTCTGACTCCATAAGGCGTGCTCCAGTGCAAAACATAGCTCAGTGATCCCAACATCTTAGTCTTTTGATCTCTAACACAGTGCCAAAGCCTTCTGTATATCAACCTAGGGCAGCTAACTTCAACTCAGCCAGCAAGTCAACACAGTTCCTAGATAAGAACCTAAACCAATTGTAGCTCTCTTGAATAAGAGATTAAACTATCTACGCTACTCCTAGACTACTCCCCTCAGCCATTAGAGTCGGCCCGATAGCCTGAGCCATGATCGTGCCTTCCATAGCTGGCAAGAAACAAAGAATAGGGCAACGACTCACCCTCGACCTCCCAATCAACTTTGAACAACCCTTTTCCAACCTATGAAAATTAGGGCAATGGTCCATCCTACAACTCACATTCAATTTTCAACCAATGGACCCATTTATGAAGAGCCGGCCAATCGACCTTCTAGATGCCTCAAAATTTTCAAAAGAGACATCACTCCATCCAGAGATCAACTCAAGATGTTCAAATTCAAGAAGCAAAATCCCTCCAGAGACATGTCAACAAGAATCCTATCATACCTACCAGAATCAGAACTCAACAGTCAAGTCAACATCATGCAATCCAATCTCAAAAAATCTCAAGCAAAGACAAACAAATGACCTCACCTTCAAACTCAAAGAAAAAATCATCACAAGTATGAAGCAAATTTCCATGGCACCTCACGCTCAAGGCCAAGGTACAATTCTTACAAAGTCAAATCAAAATTTTCAAAAAATGAAAGCCCTTGAATTTTTTTCTCAAATGCAAAAACTTTTAAAAAGTTTCAATTTCAAAATTGACTTATGTCAATTTCAAAAATCAATTCTCAAAATCCCAAAATTCTTTTCAAAACTATTTCTACAAAATGTTTCAAGTTCAAAAGATCAAAGCCCATGCTTTTCTTCAAAAGTCAAAATCAATCTTCAAATCCAAAAGTTTTCAAAACTTTTTCTACACAGTTTCAACCTCCAATTTCAACTCAATTTCAAAGAAAAAAATTCCTGCTATCTTCCAAAAGCACTATCAAGTTTGAAAACTTTCAAAAGTTTCAAGTCTGAAAACTTTCAAAAGTTTCAAGTCCCAAACTTCATAAACGTTTTGCTTAAAAAAAATCCAGTAGTTTTGAGTGAAATGAATTTCTTACATATTTTGTCTAATTTTCAAACCAATCTGTTTTTTTGACTCTTTCCTTCAAAAAGTTCAAGATTTTCTAAACTTTTTTCCTTCAAAAAGTTCACTCAAATTATATCAATCAATTTTAAAACTTTTTCCTTTAAAAAGTTTACTCAAATCTAATTCAAGGTTTTCCAACTTTTCCCTTCAAAAAGTTCATTCCAATCAAATCAATCGGTTTTAAGACTTTTTTCTTCAAAAAGCTCATTCAAATTCAATTCAAGGTTTTTTTTAACTTTTTTCCTCAAAAAGTTCACTCAAATCAAATCAGTCCGTTTTAAAAAAATTTTCTTCAAAAAAAGTTTCACATTCCAGGTTTTCTAAACTTTTATCCTTCAAAAAGTTTCACATTTTAGGTTTCTAAACTTTTGTCCTTCAAAAAGTTTCAATTTTCAAGGTTTCTAAACTTTTTCTTCAAAAATTTTTGTCAATTTCTAGGTTTCTTTAAACTTTTTCCTTCAAAAAGTTTGTTTCAAATCAAATTTAAGGCTTTCTAAAACTTTTTCTTTCAAAAAGTTTCAGTTCAAATCAATTAGGTTTCCTAAACTTTTATCCTTAAAAAAGTTTCACATTTCAAGTTTTCTAAACTTTTCCTTCAAAAGTTTTATCAAATTTTAGGTTTTCTAAACTCCTCCTTCAAAACTTTTCATCAATTTCAAACTTTTCTAAATTCAAAATCCACTTCAAAATTTTCTAAACTTTTTCCTTCAAAAAGTCCTACTCAAAATCAATTCTCAAGGTTTTCTAAACTTTTTTCTTCAAAAAGTCTTATTCAAAATCAATTCCAAAGGGTTTCTAAAATTTTCCTTCAAAAGTTTCATTCAAAATAAATTCTTAGGTTTCTAAAACTTTTCCTTCAAAATTTTTATTCAAATTCATTTTCAAGGGTTTTATTTCTTTTTCCTTCAAAAAGATTTTATTTCAAAAAATGCCATATAGGTTTTTCTAACTTTTTTCTTCATAGATTTTGATTTCAAAAATATCTTTCTAGGTTTTCTAACTTTTTCCTTCAAAAAGTTTAATTTCAAAAATACCCTTCTAGGCTTTTCTAACTTTATCCTTTAAAAATTATGATTTCAAAAAATACCTTTCTATGTTTTCTACCTTCTTCCTTAAAAAAAAAAAGTTTCATTTCAACATCAATTCGCTGGTTTTCCAAAACTTTGTTCTTTAAAAAGTTTAATCTTAACAGCATTTCTTGAAGTTTTCCGAGCTTTATCCTTCAAAAGCTCAGTTCTCAAAAATGTTCCAAAGGTTTTCAAACTTTCTTCCTCAAAAAATTTCATTCTAAAAAACATTTCATGGGTTTCCTGAGATTTTTCTTTCAAAAGCCCCGTTTCAAATTTTTTGGGTATTCAAGCTTTCGCCTCAAAAAGTCCAACTTTCCAAATTTCGGGTTTTCAAAACTTTCTATGCAAAGTGTTATTCCAAAATCGAACTCCAAGTTTTCTGAACTTTTTCCTCAAGAGTTTCATTTCAAAATTCTAGATTTTCAAATTTTTTCCTCAAAAGTTTTGTTCCAAGTTTCAAAGGTTTACCAAACTCTTTCAGAAAGTGATTTTAAAATCATTTTAAACAATCAACTTTAATTTCAAAATCATATCACAAAATCAAGCTTTTAAATTTCAAAAATCAAGGCAATCCAGTTTTCCAACTCAAAATTTCAAATTCCAACTACTCTGGCATTCAAAACTTTCCAACTCCAGTCTCTCCGATAGCCTTGCGGTTAACATGGGATCCTTACATTATCATTTTTTATCTTTGACAAATAAAGACACAAAAAGGAGAAGTAGTTGTAAGCACCTCATTTTTGCTCGGTCGGCAATCTCCAGCCCAATCAAACTCTCATTCAAATTGACACAGACACATTCAAGCCTAAACCCACTTTCCAGATTCAATCCAGTCAACCAATCGCTTTGCGGGCCCGCCAGACCCAATAGAAGTGATATGACCCAAATGCCCTTGAAGCATTATTCAGTCCAATTCTTGTTGGCATGTTTTCTTAAAAGCGGTAAGTCCCTATTTCAACCTCAATTCCAATTCCAATTCCAATTTCAATTCTAGTCCAAGTCAATCAAACTCAATTTGGCACATCTTTCGAGAAAGTTAATCCCTCATACAACAAGTCCATTCAGCACGACACGCTTATCGAGAAAGCACAAAATCCCTTGAACGATAAGTTCCTTCAAACCTGTCGATGAGGACAAAACCCAAGTCCCCGAGATGGTAAAACGGTTCACTTTTGATGCTTTCTAGCCCACCAATGTAGAATGTCTGTTATTTGGCATGTTGATCGGGAAAGTACCTAAGGCCCCGAGATCATCCAGCAACTTCCCGAGATTAGGCAGTCTCATGGATGAATGCACACTGTCAGAGTGATAGAAACACTTGCAAACATCGCAACCGTTAGAGTGGCGGAAATACTCGCAAACAGGTTGACATTGAAAATTGCCAACAAAACTCCTATGTCACGGGATCGAACACACCTCTTGACTGTGACACGTTTACTGAAGAACGGGACACCTTTGGAAACTAACTCATCACACACCATCAGAGTGATGAAAACACTCAAAACTAGGTCAACACTAGTGCCTGCTAGCTCACTCCAGTGAAAATGGCCAAACTGTCCATTAGGCCCTTTTGGCACGCTTCTTGAGAAAGTACCTAAGTTATCAGAATGGTATGTCTACCCTTTTCAAGATTGTTCCAAAGACAATCCGGCATGTTTGAGTGCCTTCCAATCGGTTCCGGATTAATTCCAAGACCATTCGGTCAAAATGACCATTTAGCTCTTAAGCATCCGATTGCCTTCGGGAACCACACTAGCTCTGGGTATCAAATCGATTACCTCCCAAGGATGCTTCTCGTAGTATTCCTAATCTTCCAATGCCTTTCCGGATCATTCCGGGTCTATTCCGACAAGCCTGATGCAAAATGACTATTTTACCCCTAATAGGTTGGTCACCTTTTCCAACCATACCGGCTCAAAGTACCAAACCGGTATGTCTCTCGAAGCATTCTTCATAGTGTTTCTAGCCTTCCAGTCTTCTCATGGGCCACTCTGAGTCTGTTTTGGTATTTTCTTAATTTAAATGACTATTTTGCCCCTAATGGGCCGGTCAACCTTTTCAAATATTCTGGCATTGTTTCTTAAGTCAGTTACCTTTGGGACACTCCTTCGAGGGTTCATGTCCCTCCCTGACCTTTCAGATCATTTCCAAACCTTCTGAAGTCACTCCTAGTGGAGCTAAGCCCAAAATTACATGGTAGTCACTAGGACAGGCGTCCAAATCGTTTGCCTTGCATCTCAAGGGTCAAAAGATACATTTCTTGCCGCCTTAAAACTTTCTTAAGTGGTTGGCGCCACTAGTAATAGTGCCAAGGTTAAAATTACATTGGCGCCACTGCAACAAGCATCAGTTCCTATTTTAATTGCCTATAAATACATACCCTCTTCCTGTGTAAAAAGAGTCCGAAAACTCTGTCCAGAAACTATGTCTCTCTGAAAACAAAGCTCGAATTCTCTCAAAACCCTAATTCTCGCAAGCCTACGCAAATCCTAGCCTCCATACACTCAAACCCTAGCCTTTATACATCCTATATACTCAAACACAAGCCTTAAAACATCTATTGAATATCAAGTGATGCATCTTCAAAGCTCTCAAAATTCAAATCAAGTAAAGCAAACAAAACAACCAAAGCAAGAAGAAGACAAGGTTGGTTTTCTTTTTACTTTTAGGCAATCCCCCTCTCTCTTCTCTCTCCTAACCCACTTGAGTTTTCTTCTATTTTAATCCTCATCTTCTATTTTCCATGCTAGAAACAAATGACTCATTGATTCATGCCTAGGAAAGATTGTTGAAGGTCACCGTGCTAGGGGCTTTCTTTAAATTTGACCTAAGACGGTGTGGGTTCGGCCCCCTTGATTATGTGGCGAAGCCCAACCTTGTACCTTCCCGTCTCTATTGCATTGTGGTTGTCATGTTCATACATTGCATTCAAAATTGCGTTCAAAGTTGTTTTTAAACTTGCATCAAAGTTCTCTTTCAAAACTTGCATTCAAAATCTCCTTCTTTCAAACTTGTTTTCAAAATCGCACTCCTAGGATGATTCTAACCATTCCATGGTTAGGGTTGTTTTAGGAAAGTGTTACATTCAATACAATCATTATGGTCCATATTTCAAATCCTAGTTGTTGTCAAAATCATAGCCCTAGGATGGTTCTAATTTTTTCATGGTTGGAATCATTTTGGGAAAGTGAGATATTCAAAAGACTTACAAAAATTCATATTCAAACCCCTTTCCAAATAGTTTTTGCAAATCTATTTTCTAAAAACTCTTTTAAAAAATCTACTTTCCAAAAACTATTTGTCTTGGAGTCCAGGTCAAAACCCTATAATATATGATTAGGAAACCCTAATTCCTTTCTTAAACTCATGATTTTCTAGTTGTCTTAAAATCATAGATTTCTAAATTCAAGATTTTTGAAACTCAAACTCTCCAATTCCATGTCAAATCAAATCTTCCAATTTAGGATACCAAATCAAATCCTCCAATTTTGAAAATAAAATCAAATCATCTATTTTTGAAAATAAAATCTGATCTTCAATTTTATGAAATAGAAGTCAAATCTCTCCTTATTCTAATCTTTCCTAATTTCAATCTTTTTTAATTCCAACTTTCAAATCTTTCTAAATTCAAAACTTTCTTAATTTAGGACTTTCTTAATTCAAAACTTTCCTAAAATGAAACTTTCCTAATTTGAAACTTTCCTAAAATGGAACCTTCCTAATTCAAAACTTTCTTAAATTTCAACTTTCTAAAATCAAACCTTCCCTATTTCAATCGTATGCTTCAACCTTAGGTTGCATAAACCCTAGTTCAACCCTAACCCTAAAGTTAGAAAGTTTCAACTCTTTTCTAAAACTCTTTCTAAACTAAGATAGTTTTCAAATTTCAATCTAAGTCAAGATAATTTCACAGCTCGATTCGATTTTCCAAATCAAGTCAAGTTTTATTTTAGGTTCAACTTCAAATCAATGTCAACTTTAAAGTTTGGTTTCAAGTCAAAGTCAATTTCAAATTAAAGTTCAAATTTAAATCTTCCAATCAAGGTTCAAATTAAATATCTTTCTAAAATTCTCAAAGTGGATATAACTGAATATTGGATAATCGAAAATTCTAAATGAGTGAAACCAAGGTGAATAGACATGTAGGTACCGCAAGGGCGAGATAGGGTGATAGCCTAGTGCATCTTCCCTATATGTAATAAACCTCCAAATCTAGAATCATTATTTTTGAAAGACCAAAAATAAAGTTATTTTCAAAAAGGGCCTAAATCTTTTCAAAGGTTGCCAAATAACCTGTTTTCTCTAAAAACCCTCCCTTGTGGAGTTTTTCAAAACCTTTTCAAAAACTCTAACTTTAATCTTCGGATTGCACTTAGTTTTAGGTAACCTAACTCGCCTTAACAAAATTAGGTGCCGACTCCAAACTTTTTCCGAAAACCCTTGTTTAGGTCAATTTCTAATTTAAACCCAATCGCACTCGCCCTTTTAGGAGGATGAGTTCTAACGATAGAGTACTATGTTTTTCTCACTTGTATTTTCTCGAGTGCAAAAATCAAGGTGTGACAGTGATGAAGTAATCTTGTTAAGTTAATGATAGAGAGGAGCAAGAACTTGAACAGTAAGGCTGGTCTTAATCCTGCAGCCATCTTCCCAGCCATAATAAACGTGGTAGAGCAAACCTCACCAATAGAATGGGGAAGTACAAATCCACTAAGCCAACAAGCCAAAAACCCAGCAAGATATACCATATGAAGAAAATGCTTCTTATGACAGAAATGGGGAGATGCCTTGTCAGGCGGATGTATAAAATAAGAAGCCCAAGTAGCAAACTTCTTGGCTAGAGGAAAGTTAGCCTGAATGTTGAAGAGGGAAAGGCAAATGAGGGATGTGTCACCAAAGTAAAGAACACCATTTGTAAGAGTGTACTCTTTATAAATATTTCCTAAAATGGGAAGGCCGCTAATGCGATGAAGATCCCATAAAGAAATTTCAATCTCCCCATAAATCGAGTGAAAATTGTTGGTATTAGGGGACCAATGTTCCAAAAAGAACCCTTAAATAAATTGACGGCCCTAGTATAAGAAAGTTGGGATACATAAACTGCCGAA
This sequence comes from Euryodendron excelsum, assembly GCA_033060915.1. Taxonomy (NCBI): domain Eukaryota; kingdom Viridiplantae; phylum Streptophyta; class Magnoliopsida; order Ericales; family Pentaphylacaceae; genus Euryodendron; species Euryodendron excelsum. Next base: position 30,457,948 of record CM065386.1, read on the forward strand.
GAGACACCGGCATGCTTTAAGATTGTGAAAGAGGAAGAAAATATGTCATTCAACCAAAATTCCCAGATCAAATTATGGAAGAAAGTAGGAGCACTGCGGATATTAAAAGATTTATCCCATTCTAAGCTCTCATTCTTCATCCTCTTGAGAAGAACACCAAAGCTAGAAGGAGAAATTGAATTACTTGTCTCGTTATCAGAGTAAGGACGAAGAAGTGAAACCGAGAATGAACCAAATTGCTTAACCTCTCCTTTCTCGTTGATTTCACAATGCTTTCAAGTCCCTTCATAAACCAGCTCAAGTGGCACGTGAAGAGGAATATATGGCTTTAACTCTTTAGAAGATAAGAGAGCAGAGAGAGGCTTGTGTTTTACAGTTTTGGGACCACCCTTGTATAACAAATCTCTTTCATCATGACGAATGTTCTCAAGTTTCTTTTCCATGAGGTAGAGGTAAACTCAACCTATTAGACCAAACAAATAACGAGTGAGAGTGAAATTTCGTCAAGGGCCTTGACAAGACAAATGAACAATAAAATTTCTTAAGAGCCTCATTCGTCAAAAGCTTAAGTGAGACGAATGAAGAAGAACTTCCTCAAGGGTCTCTACAAGACAAATGAAGAATAAAATTCCTCAATAGCCTAAGTGAGACGGATGAAGAAAAAAACATCCTCATAGGCCTCTACAAAACATATAAAGAATAGAATTCCTTAAGAGCCTAAGTGTCACGCCCCGAAACCCGGCCTGTACAGATTTAGGGTGCATGACCGGCCAGTAGCTTGGCTACCCAAGGCCGCATTACATAACCGGGTTGAACACCTGTGCATTTATCATTTAAAAGATACATAATTGCAGAATTAAAACTTTATAAATGTAAGGTAGAACGTGTGTCATACATAGTAGAGCTGTGCCTAATCTCCAAAACATAAACATTCCATAAGATGAGCCTATCAAAAGCCACCACAGTTATAACATTGTAATATTACAAAATATTAGGGTCCAACCCTTATATCAGTATATAACATAAGGCCCGTGAGCCATAGTCCAAATATCCACGTAATGGGCCTCCCTCAAGGCCTCCCAGTTTGGTCACCTAAAACCATTTTTAGAAAACATAAGCTAATGCTTAGTGAATAACAATAATGCATGAGCATAAAATACCATAGACTACATTTATATTTAAAGTACGTGATAGTAAAGGTACATTTATGCATATGTGGCATGAACTTAGAAACATATAAGTGAAATATTAAAATCACATGAGGCATAGGCTTTTGTATTAAAACATTTTATCATTTCTAAAACATAATATTGAAGAAGAGAGGTAGGCGTGTTGTAGCAAGAACTATTAGAGCGTGACATAACTTATCATGAGCATAACATACCATATCTTGTAAGCGTACCTCTTGGCTCGCCGTATAATATATGACACATCAAATATTACCATTCTTAGTAACTTATAAAGCATAGCTTTGGAAACATAGATAACATAAGTATCATTTTAGAATACTATAACATTTTGAACATAGTATCATAGGAGTGAGACATAACGCATAACATGACTGTCATACGCATGTCGTGGCATGATATTTTGAGGGCATATCATAATATCTTAGAGAGGAGAGATATATCGAGGCATTAGTACTGGTGGAAGCATACATAACTTGTCATGAAGCATTGAACAAATCATATTTCTCATTCTAGGATATAAGTGTGTTACGTCTCTATACCAAAGCTAGGCTCCGCATTAGTAACTTGTAAGCACCCCATTTTTGCCCGCTCGGCAATCTCCGAGCTGACCAAGCTCACGTTCACACATCACATGCATATTTAGACTCTAAGCCCACCTTTTAAACTTGAATTTAGTCCACCAATTGCTTCGCGGGCCTGTTAGGCCCAAATAGAGGCAAAATGACCAAAATGCCCTTAGGGGCATTGTCCTTTCCTTTCCGATTCCAATCCCACTCTCGAGACAGTTTATTCCTTGAGACGGTTCCAACTCAGGCACGTCTCCTCGGAGACGGTAAGACCCCTTTCCAATCCCTCTCTCGAGACAGTTTATTCCTCGAGACGGTCCGAGTAGCAAAACTACTCACAAAACCGTTAGAGTAGCGGAAATACTCACAAATAAGCCGATATAGGAAATTGGCAACAAACCCCTGTGCCACGACGACCGCCGTTAGAGTGGCGGAAACACTCAAAACCCTGGTCAACACCAGTGTTTGTTAGCCCCCTTCGGTGAAAAATGACCAGACTACCCTTAGGACCTTTTCCGAGACTTTCCGATCAAGATGACCATTTTGCCCCTAGGCATCTGAATGCCCCGGGAACCACACCGGCTCTGGGTATCGAACCGGTAATGTCCCGAGAATACTTTTTATAGTGTTTTCAACCTCCTTTTACCTTTTCGGATCTTTTCGAGTCAGTTCCGGCCAACCCGGTGTGAAATGACCATTTTGCCCCTGGTGGGCCGGTCTCCTTTTCCGACCACGCCGGCTCTGGAAATCAAACCGGAAACCTCTAGGAACATTCTAAATAATGTTTCCAGATCCCAAGTCTTCTTCCGGGACAGTCCGAGTCTGTCCCGGTAGTTTTTCGGTCCGATTGACCGTTTTGCCCCTAGAGGCCCGGTCAACCCTTCCGACCCGTCTTATCCTCATTTCTCAGGTCAAATACCTCCAGGACACTATTTTAAGTGTTCCTGCTCCTTTCCGGCCTTCCGGGTCATTCCTGGCTACTTCAAATCATTCCCGGACTTTCCAGAGTCACTCCTAGTGAAGCCAGGTTAAAAATTGCATGGTAGTCACTAGTACAGGCGCCCAAATCTAGTCAAAGATACGTTGGTTGCCGACCTTAAATGTTTCCTAAGTGGCTAGCGCCACTAGTAGTGGCGCCAAGCCAAAAAATGGCCTGGCGCCACTCCTAGTGGCGCCAGTGTAAACTTTGGCCTAGCGTCACTGCAACAGGCGCCAGTGTTGTCCAACCTCTATAAATACAGAGCCTCATTCAAGGTGAAGAGGATCCACAAACTCAACCTAAAAATCATATAATTCGATATACAGAGCTCGAGCACCTCCTAAACCCTAGTTTCCTTAGGTTTTCCAAACCCTAGCCACCCTACATAAACCCTAGCCTCCTATACATTCATACAAACCCTCATACACTCATACACTAGCCTTCAACCATCCTTTGAAGACTTGAAGAGCTGTAATCCAAGGCTTGAAGACAACTCTTGAAGACTGAAGGTGAAGATCAAGACAAAGACCGAAGACCGAAGATCAAAGACAGCGCGGCGCGCAAAATAAACGAGATACAAGGTAGGTTCTCTTTAAATTTCTGCACTTCCCCCTCTCTCTTCTCTCTCCTAACCCACTTGGGTTTTCTCTATTTTAAACCCCCATCTCTTTCCCCCCCTTTCTTTGCATGCTTGAAACAAGGGGATTCCCGGTCTATGTGTAGGATTAGACTGTTGGAGAGTCACCGTGTCGGGGGCTTTCTTCTAGTCTAACCAGAGACCACGTGGGTCTGGCCCCCTTGATTATGTGGTGAAGCCTTAGCCTTGTATGTTTACGACTCCAAATTGCATTGTGCATATCATAGTCTTGCATCTTCCAAAAATTCGTTTTCAAACTCGTTTTCAAAATCGTTTTCAAACTTGTTTTCAAAATTACATCAAAATCTCTTTTTCATAAACTTGTTTTCAAAACCACAATTCTGGGGTGATTCTAGCCTTTCCATGGCTAGGGTTGCTTTAGGAAAGTGTTACATTTAAAGTGACCTTTTTGGTCTATATTTTCAAATCTTATTGTTTTCCAAAACCACTTTCTTAAAGTGGTTCTAGCCCTCTTATGGCTAGAATCGCTTTAGGAAAGTGAGACGTTTTCATACTTTTCAAAAAACTCTCTCTTAAAAAATCTCTTCCTAAAAATCTCTTTTTCAACATACTTTCCTAAAACTCTCCTCTTCAAAATTGTTTTCAAAAACTCCCTTCCAAAATCTATTTTTCAAAACTCTCTTTTTCAACTCCTCTCTAAAATCTTTTCCTCAAAATTCACTTTCTAAAAACACTTCCTAGATTCACCTTCCCAAAAACTCTCTCCAAAAACCTTTCTAAAAAAAAACTCTCTTTCCAAAATCTTCCTTCTAGAAATTCCTCTCTAGGATTCCCCTTCTAGAAAACCTTCATTTCCAAAAACGCACTTTCCAAAAACTCTTTCCTTAGAGCCCAAGTCAAGCCTTAGAGCCCACAATTAGGAAACCCTAATTTTCTTTCCAAAAACATGATTTTCAAACTTTGCCCCAAACCTAGGTTTCCAAAACCTCTTGTTTTCACATCCAAATTATACATGTTTCCAAAACTTCTTTTCCACGTCAAAACTATGATTTTCCAAAACTAGGGTTTCTAGAATCTCCTTTTCCAAATCCTTGCCAAATCTTATCTTCCCTCTAGGAAACTGAATCAAATCTCCCCGTTTAGGAAACTAGATCCCGTCCTCCGTTTTTGGAAACAAAATCAAATCTTTTCTTTTAGAAACAAAATCCAATCCCTTCCAAATCCAAATCTTTCCTAATTCAAATTCTTCCTAAACTTCCACTTTCCTAAACCTTAAGTTTTCAAAAACTTGAACATAAAAATCTTTCCTAATTCAACCCTTTCGTAATTCTACCTTCTTTTCAAATCTTAACTTTTCAAACCTAAGTTTTCAAACTTTTCCTAAATTCAAGCCTTTCCTAATTTCAAGACTTTTTAAAATTCAAACTCTAAGACTTTCTAAATCTTAAACTTTCTAAATTTCAAATCTTTCCAAAATCAAAACTTTCTAAATTTGAAACTTTCTCAAGTTAAATCTTTCTAAACTTCCAAACTTTCTAAATTCTAAACTTTCCAAAACTTCAAAATCTTTCTAAATCTAAGGCTTTTCTAAACTCAAAACTTTCTTAATTCAAACATTTCCTGAACTGAAAACTTTCCTTTGTCAAACCTTTCCTGAAACGAAACTTTCTTATTTTCAAAACTTCCTTGTTTTCAAAGCTTTCCAAATTCAAAATTTCCCTTTTTCAAAACATTTCTAAATTTAAAACTTTCTGATTTTCAAAACTTTCCTAATTTGGGAACTTTCCTAATCTTAAAACCTGTCCTTTTTCAAAAACTTTCTAAACTCGAAACTTTCCTATTTTCAAAACTTCCCTATTTCAAAAGTTTCCTAATTTGAAAACTTTCCTAATTCGAAACTTTCTTAATTCAAAACTTTCCTAAAGTTGAAACGTTCCAAATTCAAAGCTTTCCTAAGTTGAAACTTTCCTAATTCTAAAACCTTCCTAAATCGAACCTTTCTTAATTCAAACATTTCCTAAAATCCAATCTTTCCAAATCTTCCAAGTCCAATGTTCGAGTCAAATCTTTCTTAATCTCAAGTCTTTCCTAGGTCTCTTACCTTTCCTAAGTCTAGGTTTCCTAAACCTCCATCTTTCCAAAACCAAATCTTTCCAAAATCAATCTTTTCAAATCAAAGTCCAATCTTCTCAATTTCAATTTCCAATTTCCTCTTCTAATCTCAAATCAAATCCAATTTTCAATTCAATCTCTTTCTTCCAATCCAATCTCTCTCTTCAAATCAATCTCTTTTCAATCGAACTCCGGTCAGAACTACGACTGACCTGATTCCCCCAAAGAGATACATAGGCAACCTTCATAGGTGCGGTCACAATACTTTTCAAACTTTCAATTCCACCCTCATGGGTGCGGTTTCCAAAATCTTTCCAAATCTCAATTTCCAATCTATTTTCAAAATTCCAATTTCAAAATTCCTATTTTCAAAATTTCTATTTCCAAATTTTCAAACTTTCCAATTTCAATTCCATCTCTTCAAATCTATTTTCAAATCAAATCAATTTCAAATTAATCTTTTTCCAAATCTATTTTTCAATTTTCTTCTATTACACTTGCACATCATGCATCATGTTAGTTTCTTTTCAAACATTATTTTTCAAAGTGGATGGGATTGGACATTAGTTAGTTAAAGACTCTCATAGATGAATCTAGGGTAGATTGACATGTAGGTACCGAAAGGGTGGGGTAGGGTGATAGCTTAGTGCGTCTTCCCTACACGTAACCAACCTCCGAACCTAGATCACTGATTTCAAAGACCAAAACGGAGTTATTTTTCAAAAGGGGCTAAATGTTTTCCAAAGGTTGCCAAACAACCTATTTTCTTAAAAACCCTCTCTTGAGGATATTTTTCAAAATCGTTTTTCAAAAACCCCAAGTGTAGTCTTCGGATTATTCTTAGTTTTTAGGTGACCTAACTCACCTTAATCAAGTTAAACGGCGACTCCAAATCTTTTTCAAAAGCCCTTTATGCAAATTTATTTTCAATTCAAACCTAGTCGCACTCATTCTTCTAGGAGGGTGAATTCTAACGAGAGAGTACAACATTTTTCCCGCTTGTGTGAGTATTCCTCGAGTGCGAAAAATCTGGGCGCGACATAACCTTAAAGGTCATATATATAAGGCTTTTTGGGCTAAGATCTTAACCATGTACAACATTGCCCGCTTTGGCGCTTCATGTCACGCATGTGCCTACCTCACAGTTTTAAACACTTTGCGACGGTAACACTTCACCCTGCCTACTCCCTTTGGAGTGCTTGAGCTATCCGAGTACGCAGTACAATTCTGTCCGTTCTGGCTCGCACCTGCCTACCCCCTCTCGGGCGCTTGATCTCAGCCGCACGGTACACATAAGGCTCTTTAGGCCAACATTAGATTGTCCGCTCTAGCTCGCACCTGCCTACCCCCTTTCTGGGTGCTTGATCTCAGCCGCACAGTATACATAAGGCTCTTTAGACCAACATTAGATTGTTCGCTCTGGCTCGCACCTGCTTACCCCCTTTCTAGGCGCTTGGTCTCAGCCGCACGGTACACATAAGGCTCTTTAGGCCAACATAGTAACCATGAAGGTCATGCATAGACTCCTTAGGCCAACATAGTAACTATGAATGTCACGCATAGGCTCCTTAGGCCAACATAGTAACCATGAAGGTCACACATAGGCTCTTTAGGCGAACATAGTAACCATAAAGGTCACACATAGGCTCCTTTAACCATGAAGGTCACGCATAGGCTCTTTAGGCCAACATAGTAACCATGAAGGTCACGCATAGGTTCTTTAGGCCGATATAGTAACCATGAAGATCACGCATAGGCTCTTTAGGCCAACCATGAGAGCTAGGCTCAATCATTAAGAGCTACGCTCAGTCATTAGCAACATAAAGTGTTTTAAGCTAATCATGAGAGTAGGGCTCAATCGTGAGATGAGGCTTAGTCATTGAGAACTATGCTCAGTCATTAGCACGTAGAGTGCTTTAGGCATGTTATAAGAGCTAGGCTCAGTTATAGTAACTGTAAAGGTCACACATAGGCTTTTTAAGTCAATCATAAGAGCTATGCTCAGTTATAGTAATCCTAAAAGTTACATCTAGACTTTTAAGCCAAGGGACATCTCCCAACATGGCGATAGATTATTTCGTGTCCCCTACCATAGGACCATCATTGCTAGTTTAGGGTCTTGCACGAAAGACCTTACATGCCGATGGTTTATTTCACATCCCCCATCCTAGGATTATCAGGCTAGATTAAAGTCTTGCCACGAAAAGACCTTGAGTTAGAGTCATACGTTAGGAATCTTACATCTACTTTATCTGAACGTTCTAGTCGATAGGTTGTAATTCATATCATAGGTAAGGTTCGTATATAATTCAAAGTATGACATTCATACTTGAACGTAAACATTGATGCATTGAATAAATGGAAAGAAATGCATGAAACGTAATTGAACTTGAAAGCATTTGGAAAGTAATAGGTCTTACTCATGGCATATCGTTACTCACCTCTCTCCAATTGAACGGATTGTTAATGGGGTGTTCCTACACAAAATGCACGTAGAAGTATAAAAACATCAATATAAGGTTCTAAGGCAAGCAACAACACATAAACCAAGACTAAGCAGATAATTACCTTGACCCTGACTCACCAACACCTCACTCTCACCATGGGAGAGCGAGACTAACTCTAGGGCAAGGCCCCAACGTAAAATGAGAACATAAGGTTGAGGGTGAAGTATGAAACCTGGAACATCGCTCCTTTCATCGTGTCCCAACCACCCCAAACAAAGGATTCTCACAGAAGGCTAGTTCCATATGACAATAGGCTTAAAGGCCTTTAAGTTGATAGGTCATGGCTTAAAAACACATTTCGGGTGAAAAAGTTAAGTCTCACAAAGAATGGGGCAACATTTTGAAAAAATAAGTTTTTTGGCATAGTTTTGGGTCAACTTTAAACTTTCCTATCTCTCAATTTGTAAGGAATTAGAGAGCAAAATTGATATGGTACAAAGGTCTATGAGTCTACTTTTTAATACTTTAAACGGTGCATCAATCCGAGTTTTTTAGAGAAAGTTATACCCGTTTTACTAAACAGTGCCCAAAATAGCAGGCCATTCGAATGCCCAACCGAAGAGTTCGAACGCCAGGCAAAATAAACTGGGAGTTCGAATGCCCAAATGGCAGTTTGAACTCTAGGCAAAAAATTGGAAAACCCCTTCTCTTTGAACGCTCCCCGGAGGAGTTTGAATGCCCGGGCTTCTTCCTTATACCGTTCGAACTCCATATCGGGAGTTCGAACGCCCAGTCCTAGGCAGCAACCGAAGTTCCACCCAAAACTTCAAAATTCAACTAAAACTCCTCCAAACACAACCAAACCTTTCCAATACTCTTAGGGCTCAAAGATTTGCCCACAAGGATAATAATAACTCAAAATGGGAGAGAAAGAACCATCAAAACAAAGGGATCTAAAGAAAGAATTCAAAACCCTAACATTTCACATATTTGGAAATTTCAACCCACCACTCCCAATCTTCAACAAATGAGCTTCAAACTCTCTAAATCAAGTAATTGGGACCCAAGAGTTCTCCCAAATTCAACAACAATACCCCTAGATACATATATACAAAAACCCATCACAATCCACCAAGATAGATACACATACATATATAATTTTAGAGAGAGAATGGAACCTTACCTTCCTCAAGCTTATCCAAGTCTTCCAATGGCCTCTCTTGGTTTGGGTTGAAGCTTCCCAAGCTCCCCTTCTCCTTCTTCTTCTTCTTCTTTCTTTTCTTCTCCTCCCTTCCTCTCTCTACCCGTTGGGTGTGTGTGTTTTGTGTATATAAGATGATACATATGGGAAATAATCCCATGTGTCTCACCCTATAAGCTTAAGTTACAACATGACTTTTAATTGGTCAACTTGACCCAAATACACATTAGAATGATATAAAATTTAAAGAAACACATAAATAGAAAAATTAATGGATTTAGGATACTACACTAAGTGAGACGGATGAATAAGAAACTTTCTCAAGGGCCTCTATAAAACAAATGAAGAATAAGATTCTTCAAGAGCCTCATCCCTCAAGAGTCTAGGTGAGACAGATGAAGAAGAACTTCCTCAAGTGCCTCTACAAGACAAATGAAAAATAAAATTTCTCAAGAGCTTGAGTAAGACAAATGTAGAAGAATTCTTTAAGACAAATGAAGAATAAAATTTCTCAAGAGTCTAAGTGAGACGGATGAAGAAGAATTTCCTCAAGGGCCCTCTAAAAGACAAACGAAGAATAAAATTCCTTAAGAGACTCATGTCAAAGTAATTTGATAAATGTTAAATTAAAATACAAAATAAAAAAAGATTGCAAATTTAGTAACATAACTCTCAAAAGCCTTAAAAATAAACGAGACGAATGAAGGGTTTCCTCCAAGGCCTCTTGAGACAAATGAGAAAAAAATTTTGTTACAATTTCGAGAACTCGTCTGATAATGATTTCAATTTCAAAAGGCTATTGCACAGGTTAATATTTAAAAAAATAAAATATTGAAAATAAAAAAATGATCTGATTACCTGAAAGAAAGCCAAAAATTAAAGTGAGGTGCTCAATGAAGTCATAGCATATAAAAACAGCTGCAACCATAATAAAATAAAAGGTTAGTAATAATAATAATTTTAAAAAAAATTGTTCTCAAAAGGCCGATAAAATTAAAAGCCCAAAAAAAGAAGAGAGTGCAGCTACACAATATGAAAAAAAGAGATAATAAAAAATCTACAGTCAAAGGATTCTATATTAAAGTTCGGCTAAAACAAAAAAGGGAGGCTCAAACTGCAGGTGTATGTACCCAGTGTGTGAGGGCTTGTTTGCTCTGTGTGTGAGTGTGTGTTGATTTGGGTTTCTATTAAAAAAAAAAAAAAACTGCAGGTGTATGTTGATGACTAAAACCATGCTAAAGGAAGAATTTAGGACCAAATAATACAAACCTGGTAAATATACATAACGGGCCCACTTTCTCTCTCTAACGGATTCATCTCTTTAAGAAGTAACCAACAATAAAATATTTTGAGAAAAGTTGAATTGGCAAATAAAATAAAAAGTTGCTGCACATGGATACAAAACAAGAAATGCATCTATATATATACATAGCACGACCTTTCGCTGCATCGAAACAGCATAAAAAGTAAAAAATAAAAAAAAAAGGACTTCACGTGACAAAGGGCAAAAACCAATTAAATAAAGCAGAAAGCTAGCTAAAACCTAAAAAGTGTTTCCTTGCACCCCTCTTCCCATGAGACCAAAAAAATTGGTCTCTTCCATAAACTGGAAATTGTCCAAGTCTTCATGGACTCTCAAGCCATGTTCGGTTAAGGTAAAAAGTAAGAAGATAAAGAAATTTTTGCTGGCAGCAGAAAGAAACAATAAAAAAAAAAAAAAAAAAGAAAACCCAAAAAGTTCTGTAACTCTCTAAAAAAAAAAGAGAGAAAAAACAGTAAAGGTAATTGTTTTTACATAATTAAAAAAAGGGCGCCGCAGCACACATACATATGACAAAACAGTGCATACAAAAAAAAAAAAAAAAAAAAAGGGCAGGGAAACTAAATAAAAAAAAAAACTGAAAACATTCACCAAGCAGATTGTACAAGATACAGGTGGCAACGAAAAAGAGACGAATAATTATATATATATCTATGTGTATCTATGTAGGACAAAGTAACGCAAATTTGGTAAATACAGGTACAATCAAACAAAAAAGATGTACTATTTTGGTTCAAATTACCTTCACATGGCGGATACTAACAAGCTCATAAAAATATATATATATATATATATATAAAAGTCCACAATTGCATCGCTTTTCTTTTCTTTCTAAGTGACCCACCATGTTGAGATTCAATGATATGAAGCCCACTCTTTCATTCCACAAACAAACAAAACAAGATCACAAAAGAAAAGCATATTGCAACAAGAAAAATTGATGAAATAAATATCCTTGTGGGACCGGTTGAAGAATAATACCCAACTATGCAAAAAAGGGAAAAGAATTCATTGAAACCAAGCAAAAGCTAGCAGATTCATACCTGAATAAGAAGTACTGATATTTTCAAAGCTTCAAGAAATATTGCAGAAGCAGCAAGGGTTCTGAGAATGAGCTAGACGGGAAAGCAATAGAAAGTTGTTGCGGGAGCTTATCTTATATACATAAAGAAAAGAACTGATAAGTTTCATCGCGAAAGCAATTGATATAGAATTCTTGGAGGTCTTTTACTAATACAACTATAGTCAGGCTGAATCTCCTTCCAAGTATAGAGTTCCGTATACCCCATTAAAAGGTTGGGGCAACAAATATATAAAACATAAAAATAAATAAATAGATAAAAGAAATAAATAGAGGGGTTTTGTCAAATTGGTCACCAAATAAGATCGTGAATTAGGCCCTACTCTTAAGATAAAAATCCTAAAGCAATCTATCTAATAAATAAATGAGTTAAAATAGATAAATAAATGTCTTTTTGAAGTCCATAAATTATAAGAGGCCCAAACAACATTCTAAGGCGCAATTAAATCTTGGGTCATCCACAAATAATTAAATCTTGGGCTAAAACTGATATTGGAAACCACCAAATAAATCACAAATTTCAATCTTGCAAAGTTGTCCAAAATGAAATCTAAAAGCATAAATGAAATAGCCCAAACAAAATTTAAGGGCGAACAAATTATGAGTAACCTAAAATATTACCTGTACATAAAAAAATATCAATAAAAAAAAATAAAATAAAATAAAATACGAAATCCTACATCATCTTTTAGACAAAGTATGGAGTAAAATCAAATATAGCCCAACTCCTACAAATAAGGCGGAAAATTTCCCCTACCTTAAAAAGGAGCATGGGTAGAACCTTCTTCTCTTAACAAAGTGCTAATCATTCAAGAGATAAACCCTGCAAAACAAAGACAAAGGAATTAGATGTCCACATTAGAGAAAATGCATTTGTAGTGCAAGAAAAGTGCTAAGTTATCGTGATTCGCACCATTAAAATTTGCTTGTACGAATCACGAGGGAACGTCTGTTGGCACACAAATTTCAAACCAAAGAAGAGCTAAAGATGGTGCGCCATGTGGAGTTTTCAAAGGTCAAGAGAGCTAATTGGAATATGACACATATGGAGCTCATGTAAAACTTGTGACATCAAAACATCGGCAATTCGACTTTAAATTTCAAACAAGGATGACAATATATTTTTAATTCAAGTTCTGGAGGATGATATCTTTGGTATGAATCAAGGATGATGATGAACACTTTGAATTCGAAATTCAAGAAAAGGATAAGCAACCTCACTCGAAATACCCTTTATAAATAAGAGGATCATCATTTGGAAGAGGGGATTTTTTGACTTTGGACTTCCTTCAGACTTTGAGACTTTGGAGAACACAACTTGGGCATTCTATTCGAAAAGCAAAAGAAGTTGCAGAGAGAGAAAAGGAAGGTTATTTTGGAAATCACTAAGAACATCCGGAAGTTCAAGTGTCAATCTTAAAAAGAATCCATCAATGGGATTGCTAAAGTAAAAGATTCCAACTCATATGATTTTGTGTAAAGGGTTTCAACTCTCATGATAAATTGTAAAGGGAGTTAATCCCTATTTGTTCTGTAAATGGGGTTTTGAAACCTACAAAATCCAATAAAAATCTCTTATTCACAAATTTCTTTATTCTGATTTCGTTATTTATTAATGGGAGATTTTGTGCTTAAGCAAGTAATTAACAATTGGAAATTTCAAATTGGACATAGGAGTCTACAAAATAAAATAATCAACATTGTGAACACTACTCAATGGATTTTGTGAACGCAAGTTTCGAAGCTCGATTTAAAGATTTTTAGGTTTGAAATTTGTGTTAACAATATCACAGAAGAAAACCATAGCAATAGAGCTATTAAAAGGCCAGATTTCAATTCACAACTGTAACTTTAGGTTCAGATGTCTAATATCAACTGTTTTGTGGTAACATTTCAAACGCAAATAACAAGACATTAACGAAGTCATGGAGGCACCTAATATCACATGACACTAATTTTCATATGATTAAGGGATCATTGGATTCATTCATAGTACAATGCGGAACAATAATACCATATCCTTCCAAAGAGATGATTTGTAGATCCCCTCCAAAATATCTGGCATACAAGCGACTTATTGGAAGCCCATATCCATACCCAGCCATTGTTTCTACAATATTATATGTTCCAAGATCTGACTACTCATCCAGGGGGTCTTTTGCAGTACTGTAAAGATATGTAAAAATTTTAGGGAAACCACTTCTTGGTATTCCACCCCCTTCATCTGAGACCTACCATCCAGACATACCACACTTGTTGAGTAATAGATTGTGGGAGTAAAAAGGAAATCAACAATAAAACCACATGCTTAATGGTAACATCCTCTATTCCATCAACTACGAATAGGTGGTGCAAATTTGTCCAAGTCCATAAACCGCTCCTGGACAGCACACGTAAGGAGTTTTTAACCAACTCAAAAACCATCATATGTAAATGTGTTGGAACATAGCTGATATGAAAGCAAATAAAGTTAACATAGAACATGAAAACAAAAAAAGAAAAGAGGAGAGCAAAGTATATTTGGAATTCATTAGTTGGACAAACAACATGCTTATTAAGAGTCCCAACACTGCATTTTTGTTTATTATTAATCGGGATATGGAAGACAAAAGGCTCAGAAAAACATATTCCTGGTTTAACATAAGCCAAAAAATGAACTTCAAGTAGAAAAGAAGAAGACGAAGAAGAACAAAATAGACAAACGAATAAAAACATAATAAATTAAATAATTAAATTAGAAGAGGAAATAGCTTACGGGAATGTAAAATTAGGATCCCATTGATGTTAACATCAGGTGCACTACCATACTCTTGCAAACAAATTGCACAGGCATCCTCACTAGTAGTTTGTGCTACCTCTACAGAAGACATTTTGGTATGTATATAACCCACACAATTAGGAAGAGGGTTGGGTCATGCAACACCACATGCTGCCCTGAGTTTCAGGCAAATTTGAAGTAATAAAACATGTTTAGTATTTGTATTTAGGGATCTTAACAAAATTGATTGCCAAAAATAAACATAATTCTTGAGAAAAAAAAAAGTCAATTAGGAAATATATTGAGTACAATAAGTGCGAGTAAACAAGATGGGGCTAACCAATAAGCATGCGAATTTTGACTCTTGACATGTAAAAGCAATCCAGGAACTGATGAATCTCATCTAGATCCTCATAATCAATCTTTGGTTTTAGGCCTTTCTTTAAGTGTTAAACCCCCAAAGGCATCGTGGGAACAACATTATTGTGTCTCACCTTAATCATCTTTATCATTTGGGTAAAGACCAACTCGCCACTTGTGTTCTTGATCTGTGGAAAGGATCTAAGGTCACAGAAAGAATCCAGATACCAATCTCGTACCTAACAATAGAAAGTAGATGTAATGAGTACTTGGCTCAAATAATGAAATTTGATTCTAAATCTACTATTTACTTAACCCACATTAATCCTAAGACCGAATTAGCTACAAGTCAGGCAGCAAAGAGAATGATATCGTAAGTCCTAAAACTTCACCATCTGAATCCTTACAAAGAGAGTGTCATTTGCCTAATAACAATATAAAACCTAAAGGGAAACCTCAACCACAAAAGAATAAACATAATACCCATTCTAAGGATATTCAAAGCAAAAGTCAAGACCACGCCTAAACTAGCACCAAAAATAGAGAAATATAATCCCCTTTTTTTTAGAAAAGGCAAAACATCCCTCAATAAATGATATACAACATCTTAATTTGCTCAATAAAAATTTCAAAAATCTATATTGCACAAAACTAATCATCACATCTCAGTATATACATATAAATATAATTTATACACACACACACACATGCACAGTCCATGTTACGTAGCACAGCGAGATCATCTAAAAATTGAGACAAACACAGCAAGATCTTCTCACATCTCTACTACTTTAAAGGCAGAAGCATCTCAAAGTGTTTCCTACAAATTTTATTACAAAAACACCCTTAATAAAAAAAATAAAAAATACATAGTCACCCTCGTCTTTCAAACCAACGTTTCTTAACCCTGAGCATTGTCGTCCTCTTCAGTCGCCACCGCTTCCAAACGCTGTGTCCTTTATTTTGATATGATAGACGCCCATTTTATCTTCTATTATCCATGAATAAGATACC
This sequence comes from Euryodendron excelsum, assembly GCA_033060915.1. Lineage (NCBI taxonomy): Eukaryota > Viridiplantae > Streptophyta > Magnoliopsida > Ericales > Pentaphylacaceae > Euryodendron > Euryodendron excelsum. The sequence goes on from CM065386.1 coordinate 30,473,575, forward strand.
AACAAACACCACCCTCTCTTACTGTATCCACCTAACAACACTCCTCCTCCACTCCCTCCCTCTCTCTGATTGGAAGAAATGGAGGAGAAACCTAAATTATCGGCTAGGTGATAGTCAACAATGAAAAAGACAAAGGTGGGGATGAGGAGTTCCATAAGAATGAAGATCAAATGCCCAAGTTCCATATGCCCCGGATCTATTGATTCATTCTTTTCTTTTCTTTTTTAAAATTCTTTTTCGTCTTATAGTAAAAGCAATAGTGTGGTTAATTGACGACCCAAGTGATCATCAACAAAGACAAAGACAGAGGTGGGGACGAGGAGTTCGACAAGAACATTTCAAATGCCAAGTTCATGGACTTCACAGCCGCGATCCATACATCTCGAATCTTCTGATTCCTTTATTTTTGTTATTTTTTCTTTCAATTTTTTTTTTTATCTTGTAGTAGAAGTAATAGCATGCTTAAGATGTCGTAGAATTGCCTCTCTAAATATGAACTCTAAGTCACAAAAGATTTGTGTTGTGATTTATCTTTCTCAAACAGGTTATTTCTCTACAACTCTAAAATGCTATCACTAGTGATGCGAAGAGATAAAATTGAAAAGTCAGAAGCATATTCTGGTGCATTATAAAAAACATTAGATGTGTGAGGAACATGATTTGTGAAGGAATAAAATAGTAAATAAGTTAGGAACGTCAGAAGCTTGTTTCTTGTAAAGAAATTGGTATATTCAACTTGCATACCATTATTGAGGCATTTCGTATTGGCAAAGAAATGATGTTTGTATATTGGATGTGATATTAGCTGGAGTTGTTATTGGTGGAGGTCCTATTACACTATTGGTGGTACAAAACCACGCCCACTTATTATGGTAGTCAAATTGAAGTTGTCCCTGCCTTACTGGAAAAATTTTGATTCTGTTAGGTTGGGGGTGGACTTCTTACTCCGCTTTTCATTTCATTTCAAGACCCAAAAATTAGTTTCCAAAAATAAGATGATCTAAATCCACTCCTATTCAATTCTTCAATTTCCTATACTGAATTGGAAGCTCTGTGACTAAGCATTGTAGAGTGGAATGATCTATTTTTTTATTGTGCGCCAAGTTGGAGTCGGGTTTGCGTAGTTAGAGGTGAGGGGACATGGACTACATTTACACTTGCTAAAAACTGTTGCCGCTGGAAGTACTTACATCAAATAATTGAAAAAGGTGAATTACTCACAATGAAGACAAAAGAGGTACCATTGTCTCATAAAGCCATTTGGTCAAAGAATTTTGTTAACAATCTGACTCAGTTGCTTTTTACTTGCCATTTATACTTAGTTTGCATGGAGACTGGGCTGACTAACACACTTTAGTTGCAAGTCATACTGAGCTTATTTAAATTATTCCCTTTTGCCAGTTGTACTTATTGGCATTGCAACATCTAATTTAAAGCAAGGGGCATATTCTTATAGAAAAAGTTCACTTTCTTTGTTGATGTTGACTGAATTCAGCAGTTGATCTTTTTTCAAGTAGAAGACTCTCATATTGAATTTATTTGAAAAAAAAATATTTCTCTGATATTTCAATTGCAAATGAATGCAATTTATTGATCTTGCTGAGACATGACTTTAAAATGTTTTTATTCTTTACTTTCTTAACTTTTGTTGTATCAATTTGAATATAGATGTGGAGATGGGGACACGAGGTCTGAAGCTGAAGCTCTTAGTCTTGCCAAGTCAAAACTCAAAACAGGATTAGCATAGTTCACTTTTATGTGTGTAATTCATACTGATGTTGTGCTTTGTCCCCCACGCCCACCTTTCTTCTTTGTTTGTTTGTTTATTTGTTTATTTGTTTGTTTGTTTTTTGTTTTTTTCCTTTCAATTTTAACTATACCTCTGAGTTTTTCTGCAGTTGTGAGTTAGCTAATGAAGTATCTTATGGGAATGCAAACCAAGAACGCTTGGATAGGATTTTTGATAGTCGAGCTTTAGGATCTTCAAGAACCTCATGACCTTTGATTAAATGTATTCTTAGCAATTAGCCGAAAGATGGGATCTACCAAATGGGTCAATGAGAAGGCGAATGAGAGATTACAAGGGGTCTGACAAATGATAGGCTAATAGAAATGCAACTTGAAGCAGTAAAAAATTAAGAAGAGTATATCCTAAAGATGTCAACCTATTAACATGTACAATAGAGGAAGAGAAAGGACTGGGAGACCTTACCTGTTGTGGAGAAGTCATTTGATTGAGGAGGCTACATGGGAGAGTGAGGAAATAATGAGAACTCAGTGTCCACATTTATTTTGGCTTGGTAAGTAAATTTTGGAATGAAATTGTTAAAGGAGGGAAGAGTTGTAACACCCTAACTTTCTTGATGTCATGGTTAGCTTAATGGCATACATTCTAGTATGTGATTACACTAATTAATGAGCTTGATTAGCATGTTTTAATGAGAACATGCCATGGAGGATTATCATATTTTTTGGGCATGATTAGTGGGCTTAATCATTGATTAATTAGCTTAATTAATCTTCATACTTAGCTTATCTTAATCATGATTAATTATCATAAGTGTGATTAATTATATTAATTATATGGATTAGTGAGGTGCTTGGTGTGCATGTGTGAGCTTGACACCTAGGTGTGTGCTTAAGCCTAAGTGAGGTGTGTGCATCACTTGTGTACTTCATCTCATTTGTTAGCTATGTGTGTGATCATGACATGTGGCATTATAGATACACTTTGTATCTATTGTTGGCTTAAAAGCCAAGGAAAGAGGAGCTTGTGTAGTAATTGTGCTTGTCAAAAGAGAAAAAAGAGGAAAAGAAGAGAAAAGAATAGGAGAAAGAAGGAATTGAAGGGGGAAGCTTATGTTTTATTGTTTGAGGTGAGAAATTTCATGTTCATGTTTGTTTCATTGTGTTTCTATGGATTCTTTCATGCTAGCATATTATTTCATGCCATGGAGGTTGAATTGAAGTGAGGAGTGAGAGATTATTAAGGGTTTCCAAGTGGAAGCCTTGAATTCTTCATCTTGTGCATGTTTTGAGCTTAAAGTCTTGTTAGAGACTTTAGAACATCATTTTGGACTTGTTGGAAGCTTGGGAGTGTGATGATGTTGGCCTTGAGTTACTTAAACTTTGGCGTAAAAAGTTACAATTTTGGATTAAGTAATGAAGGGTGTTAATAGGTTGGCTAGCATGTCTAGTGGCACGCTCCTCTAGAGAATGGCGCCAATAGGCAGGCTAGGGTATCTAGTGGCACACTCCTTTGGTTGGTTTTGTTCGGTTTGACCTTGTATTTCATTAAAGAAGGGTTTAACATATCTTATTAAGTTTTTAATGCATCATTGATGTTCTAAATCATATGTTTGAGGAGTATAAGCCGTGAACATGCATTGGTTATGAATTATTACAATTATTACATCAAGTTTGATATGATGATGTGTCATAGGTTCGAAGAGGCTCGAGACACTCCAGTTCAATATAAGCAGTGACATCATTTTGGTTGTAAGTAACATAAGTTGGGAATTTAAGATAGTCTTATTTGTATGGAATTGAATGTCTTATCATCTATAATGATGTTGGTGTTGAATTATGAGATGACATTGCATACAACATACATTGTGTGCATATCTTGCATTGCACGGAAAATGTTTAGTTGATGTGGGACTAATATAAGGTTTAGCCAATGTGGGGCTATCCTAAAGGGTGTCAATATAGAACATCCTTAATAACAAGCCATCAATATATTAAATCAATGTTATCAAAATAATGCGCACATATGTGGTGATTTATACATTGCATTACAAGAGGCATTTCTTATTATTGATGGGGATTATCCATTCATGATTGATTTAGTGATTGTTTATCATTCATTTTTTTATGAAAATTGATCATCTTTGTGAAGACGTTGATATATAGCTCACACCCAGACAGTTTCTTTTGGCAAGTGAGGTTGATGTGTTTAGTTCATTGCAGTTGTCGTGGTTTTTTTTTATAGCTGTTGTCCTTGTAGTTGATGTGGAGTTTGAGAGTTTTGAGAAGCTTCTTATTAATGTGTCAGCGATTTGTAATTATGTTGTTTATGAGATGAGAGTGTGTTAGAGTTTATTTATATTTAGTCCTGTATTATTATGAATTTTATTTCAATGGTTTTAATCTTGATGTAAGATGGATTATGGGTTGATATATACATATATATATATATGATGTTGTGGTTATTCCTATAAGATTTCTATTTTTGGGATTGTTGTGAGGTTTTGTTTATTGGTTGGTGACCTGTTCAATCATATCCATCCTAAGAAGGTGTTAATGACACCTGATTAGGAGTGGGTGTAATAGATTGGTATCAGAGTTGTGATTTAGGTCAAGGTTTAAAACCAAAGCTATATTTTGAGTCGGTGTCTAGAGTTGCGGTGGGCTGTAGGGCGTTGTTCTGTCGATTTAAATTGGTAGGGGTATGTGGGTCGTATATATTGTATACTAATATTAAATTGATGCAGTGAGAATGGCCCAAAGAGATATACTAAGGGGAATGGAAGAGGAGGCGTCATCATCTCCGGGTAAAGGGCAGGGATGCCAAAAAGAGGGTGTTTAGAATCCGCCCGATGTAGCTGATAGGGTGGCTAATGTTTTAGCTCAATATATTGAATATCAGTCCACTAGACTGGCGCAAAGGGCTAGTACACTGCATAAATAATTCATGAACTGAATCCTCCAGAGTTTACTGGGGCAACCAATCCATCGGTAGCAAATGAGTGGTTGAAGAATTTGGAGGCAATGTTTGAGGTAATGACCGTGATAGATGAACAAAATTTGTTATTGGCTGCATTTATGTTGAAAGATGAAGCCCAAAATTAGTGGGAGGCGTTGAGACTATTATCGATTTATACTAAAAGAGATGTTTTGTGTAATGTCTTTAGTATTTATTAATAGATTAGTTATTCTATTTTAATGAGAATCTGAGTGAGCAATGTTTGCCTTACGTTATTTATTTAATGATTATGCATGTGTGTCTCTTATTCTATATAATAGATAATTTTGTGTGTAGAGTACGGCTTACATATGGAAGATCAGATCATGGGTTCTTATGGAATATAAGCTTATCGTTCACAGTCTTAGATTAAATTAGACACACCATTAGTAGGACTGTAACACAAGGTTTTAATAGATCTGTCTTGACTATGAGGAATAGTATAGTTCCAACTCTTTACACTAGTATACTTTATGTTTATTGAACAGGACTATGTTGAAGTAACTGTTATTATACTGACTATATAAAATAATTAATATTTCATGATTACTATGGGTACTTATGTTTTTAATTCTAATATAATGAATAAACACATGCATGTAGTGTTTATTGTTTTGATTCACAGAAGAGTGAGATTCTTTGTGCGTTAATAAACACAGTGAGTTGAATAATACCAATACATGTATGATGAATATTAATTATTGATGGAATCCACGTCCTGGTATAGAGATTGATGATACTCCTTTAAGGAAACTTATAAGTTTTGATTATGTCAAACCTTGTAGGTGGATTATGAATCTGATATATCATATAAGTTAAGTGGAAAGTCTCAAAGAATTAAATAAGTCTATTAAATTTAATAGTCAATAATTTAATTTAATAGGCACCATATGATCTTAACGTGGAGAGATAAATAAGCATTTAATAATATGGAGCTTGAAATATAATTCCTAGTATGACAGTGAGTGCAATTATAATTCATTAGTAGTATAAATTATAATTTATGTAAACAGGGATTTATCCTAATTGGATTAAGAATCCTTATTTGTGTAGAAAGCTCTAGTCATACTAATCCTGTGATCCTTGCTGTAGCCTCTATATATATGCACTCTATGAGCACCTAGGGTTACAACTGATAATCTCATATATACGTTCTTGTGAGAGATAGAAACCCTAGCAGCTGTGAGCTTACTCTTTCTAGAGTAAGGCGTGTTCGAGAGATACAACAGAAGTCTAAAGGTTAAGTTCGAGCAGTTTTCTTGTTGATATTGTTTATTGTTCAAGATCAAAGAAGAGGAATTTCGAAGTTCATACCTGCTACTATTCAAGATCAAACTAGAGAGATCTCGAATGTATGATTCTAATCACGTAAATTAGTTTCTACTAATCATATTAGAATTTTTGGTATTATGCATATGCACTAAAGCCGGGTCGTGGAAAATTCTGCAGTCCCTAACAATTGGTATTAGAGCCTCGGTTGATACTGTGTACGTATAATACCTACCATGTTCTTCGAAAATCAGTTCCATGCATGTTTAGGAGAGAACGTGGGTTTGTGCTAACCTCTGTTTTGCAGCGTTTTGTCTGGTTATTATAGTCGCATGAATGTATATTGTGTGATTGTGATTGTGATTTTACATGATTCTTATGTGAACTCTAGTTTAAGAGGGCATAGAATCAGA